>JAVTVJ010011981.1:21535-150760 GCA_034509425.1 Eopsaltria australis | reverse complement strand
AAACTTTAACAATATATTTATAAGTACTAATACACCAGGGGTGATTGCTTGGGATATGTTTGAAAACAGTGTTGCAAGCTGCAACCACACAGATCCATCTTTTCTTTGCTCTGTCTTTTCCGGGATCACTGTACTTCTAAGTTCAGCTGTAGGTATAAAACTCAAACACTCATTGAAACAAAGTAAAACAGGAAAAACAGTAAGAACAGATTACAATTCCAGTTATTAATTTCTATCTAGCAAGATAATTCCCATCATTATTTAACAAACAATACAAAGGTATACATTTCCTGACAAATTCTGCTACTCAGAGTTACCACTCTAAAACATGCAGGATTTTGCAGAATGAAAAAATCAAGACAGAAATATTTGAAATCTTATTCCAATACTGTCACCATAAGAAACAAACTGCCCAGTTTTGCTCAAACAAGTAATCTCCTTGTCTCACTTTTTCATTATAATTCTTGATAAAAGATACACCACTTAACTTTAACTTTCAAGAGTCCTTCAAGGAAAATCTGAATTAAACATTTCCTAATATATAGTCTGCAAGTTTGCACATGTTATTTATTCAAATGTTTCTTCTAGCTTATTAATCAGTTTACATTTTGCCTAAACTTCCTTATTCTGCTCGGCCTCGGCCCCGGCCCCGCTTTGGCCCCAGCCTGTTAGGTGTACAACTCTGCTGTGTCCTCTCTGGATCAGTTCTGCCACGTTTTCCATCCTTTGTTTTTGCTGAATTGTTGTTGTGGGCTGGACGCTTGTGAACAGTCATTCCAGCATTCTCACTTTCTCTGTCCTCCCCGTCTCCCCTTTTTCTTTTTGCACTGAATAAGTGCAAGTCTTGTAGCAACCTAGATTTCCCAGATTTCTTCTCGTTAACACAGATTCCACCAGTAAAGTCAGCAGCAAGTATACGAGACAATAGGAACAGTCTTTGATACTTGCAGAAAAACGACCTATTAAAAGTGCACCCAGGGGTTGACTCAGGAGCACCGGCGGTCGAGGGCGCAGGCTCAGAGAGTGCTGGGCCGGTGCTGTCGGGGCTCGGCGGGCGGCCACGCTCTCCTTCCCGTTTTCCGGTGCCAGCAGGCGAGCTGCGCGCGGTCCCGGTGGACAGGGAAAACTGTTGTTACTTAGTCGATGCTGGGAAAAGAGGTTCCTCGCTGCCCGCCCGGCGCACGGAAAAGCCGTGGCGGTTGCCGCGCAGTGTCGGCTGCCGGCTCCACAGCCTCCCACCCCCGGCGCACTGAGATGCCGCCGGAGCCGAGGGCAGGGGCCGCCGGGCAGGAGCCGCCGCTGACTGCAGCGGCCGCGGGGAGAAATCCGAAACCGCTGCGGGGGGGGGGAGGGGGTGCCGTTGGAGGCTCGCGGGCCGAGCTCTCTAACCTTTTAAACATGTAGAAATTCCTCCAGTACATCACTTTTCTGTTTCTTCGTCCCTGACGGATTGTAGAAGCGATGCAAAGCTGTTTTCACAGACTCGGGGGCGGCTGTCTCACAGCGCCTGCTTAATTGTCTCTCAGCTGGGTATTTGAAAGGCCACTCTCGCTCTCAGGGTTAGTCTACAGTTTCAAGTCCATTTTAGGAGATTCCGAATAACGGAAATACCACAGTTCAATTCTCTCACAGAGATGATAAGTTGGAAGAGGTCCTGGACTGTCAGCTGTCCTTCATCTATCTCCATCCCTTCCATCCTCTTCCCCAGACCTGAAGCACCGGGGCTCTCTGCCTAGGCGCAACCCACCCGCCTCTGCGCTAAGGGCCTGCGTCTGGCAGGGGCTATCATTTCACCTATTTTGTCTCCCATGGCGGTGACTATTTCTGTTATAAATGCCTGCATTCCCACCGGCACTCGGCTCATCCTTTCTAACATGACCTGAATGGAGGCGTCTGCGGGGAGCGTAACAAAAATGTTCTTTGTCTGCTGATTACAAATTTCTAAAACACACTGGCATAACAGTGCCCCTTGCATCCACTGCGGCACCCCAGCTGTGATAGCTGCGGATACCCTGTCAACAACACTTCCCCAAATATAAGTTAACATCATTTTGGTGGGCTCCCCGTGCAGCCCGGACTCACTAGCTGTGGTACGTAACTGTGTGAGTAACTTCCAATCGATTGCCGTGTGAGTCGCTTGCTGCCCTCCATCCTGCAGGGGCTCAAACAGCACTGGAAACGCCGCTTCTGCTTGGCTTAAAGTTCTAGCGTCCTGAGCTAGTTTCACATCCCCCTCTTCCAAAGCTTTCTGTTCTACTTTCGCCCAACTAATTCTGCGTCTCCCTTCCCCCACGCGAAAAGGGACAGAGCCTCCACCCAGCGAGGGGGGGAGCGCAGGCGGCTGCTGGCGCGCAAGCGGCTGCTCCTGGCGAAAAGGGACACTGCCCCCTCGCATCGGGCGAGAAGGGATACAGTCACCCGGGGTGGGGGGCAAAGCCGGCTGATCTTCCTCCTGGGGTTCGGACGGTGCACAGGGGAGGGGCGGACACCCCTCCTCCGGCTGCGGCGGCGCGGGCGCCGGGGCGGCAGATTGCTCCGCGCAAGCAGCGGCCGCCTCCGGGGCAACGCCGTGCTCGAGCGGCGAGCCGTGCACCCCCAGCACCACACACCTCCCTACGGCCGGCAGGCTGGGCGTTTCGTTACCAATGCCGAGCATTCCCGGGATAGGGTGCTCACCTCCTGGAGTCCCCCCGCTCCCTTCCGTGATCCCTTCTAGTTTCGCCGTGGCAACGGCTGCAACTTATTTCTCTGCCTGGTATCTTTGCAAACAGGTCGTTACCTCCCTCCACGGCTTCCCTAGCTTAGCGCATACTTTGTTGCTGTCTAGAATTCCCTCAAACAACTGATCACCATATTTCCGCCATTCAGGCAGGTCAAAAATCGTGTTAGGGTCCCCGAAGCAACCCTTTGCCATCCCTAACGTAACTAATCCTGCTACCTGCTTTATGGTCTCTTTGCTGACTCCCCGCTTTTCTAAAAAGCGTGTTAATAAGTCTACGGCTACCTGTGTGTCCATATTCGTCCAGCTGGTTAACCACTTCTAGCTGATCGCAACGGCCTCCGCGTCCCTCCGCGCCGGCCAGGGGTGCGTCGTTCCGCGCTGGCCCCTCCGCGTCTTCCGCGCCGCGTCTACCCGCTGAATCTGCGATCGCCACGCAGCTCCTCAGAGTGTCCTCTCCCGAGGTCCGAGCTATCGGATGTCCCCTTCGTTGCGCAAAAGGTATAGATCTTCGCTCCCCGGTCGCTGCTACTGGTGCTTCCCCGATCCCGCCGGTCCGGTCCCGCACGTCGGCTCCGTCCCGCACGTCGGGGTCACCATTTGTTGGTGGTGAGAGAAGCAAGATGTAGATCCAATGTGAATCATAAATCAAGCTCGTTTATTGTCAGACAGTGCACATACTTATACTACTTTACGTGCTCAAGATATTATTTACTTACAGAAGTTTCACACGGGATCTTTCTCTCATCTAATTAAAACACCAAACTGGTATCAGAAGGCAACAATATCAACAGTTTCTTCTGCCAAGTTAATCTCTAGACACCTGCAGCTTGTTTTCGGCTCTCATGTCTCCCTTTCCCACAGCTGTCTTGAGAATAGCCTTGAGCAGAGGCCTAACTCTTGTCTATGGCGCCTGGATTGCTCACTTATACTTTATGTCTGTGCAGCCAGAGATGGCCATTTCCCAACAGTCCTTCTAACCACATTTCTGTCCCCTCGCGAGAGGATCGGCCAGTGACCGGGCGAAGTGAGAGAAACAGGCTGAATGAACCCCCAAAATGATTCTTTAGGAGTTAAAACCCCTTGGTAGAGATCCGTGGACAGGAATTCTTAGGAGTTGAACACCTTGGTGGAGTTCTGAAGCAGGGACTCTGAGGAGTTGAACACCTTGGTAAAAATTTCTCAGACAGGAGCTCTCAGGAGTTAAACGCCTTGGTAGGAATCGTAGGAGTTAAAACCCATAAGAGTTTGGATTCCTTGGTAAGGGAGCAATTTCCTAGACGTTCCACTGGGAAATCTGATTTAAAGCAAGGAGATTTTGGCTTTGCACTGCAGATTTATCGGAGGTTTGATTTTGAGGTTTAGTTCCGTCTGTTTGGCCTGATAGTATAGATTTACTAGTGATTTTATTACTGGTAATTCAGTGTTATCAGTGGTTTAGTTTTGTTTGGTTTAGGATTGGCTTGTAGAATAGTTTTCTCTGTTGTGCAGTCCTCTTACCCGAAGGGGAGAGAATCGTTTGGGAAGGTGAATAAGAAATTTATAAAGGTGTGTAAGAAGTAGAGTACCAGGTAGGAAATTAAATCAACATGGGACAAAAAGCAAGTAAGGCAAATCTTGAGGAAAACAAAAAGGTGTTGGCTAGTATACCACCTGATAGCCCACTGGGGGTTATGATATTTGAATGAATCTAGTATTACTAAGGGAAAAGATAAGGTTAAAATTATAAACTTCTGTATGATGGTATGGGCAGAAAGAAAAATTAGATGCAATAATCTACGCTGGCCAAAATATGGTTCCTGGGAGAGCTGGATGCGCCAAGCTTTAAATCTGCGTGTTATGGAAAGAAATCCTATAGTCTGGAAGAATGTGAATATGCCGCACGTTGGAAGGGATTAGAAGTAAAACCCACAACAATTCTGAGGATAGAGGAAGATAAAACAAAGCCAGCCGAGAGTAAATGGGATCCCTTAGAACATCTGTCCCCCCCCATAACTCCACCATTGGTGCAGCTCTGCCACAAGAGGGACCCCTACCACAGGGGGAGGGAGCCCCACTTAGGCAAGGGATTCCCCCCACTATGACGCCCAGTCACCCGCTCAAGGATAACCAGAGGAAAGGTAAGAGGAAAAATTGTTTCCCTTAAGAGAAGTTCTCTTCAGAGGGGCACAGGGATGAATTGGATTTGTAAATGGTCCCTCGAACTCTACAGATAAAAGAAACTTTAAAAAGGACATGAAAGCATTGTTAGAAGATCCCCTAGGTCTGGCAGAGCAGTTTGACCAATTTCTGGGGCCAAACATATACACCTGGGAAGAGATGCAGACAATTATGAGTATATTATTCACCCCAGAAGAAGGACAAATGATTAGGGAAGTGGGAATGAGAATATGGGAGAGGGAAAATCAACAAGGGATACCTGCTGACCAGAAAATGCCTTTTCAATGGCCCCAGTGGGAACAGAACCAAGCTCAGGGTAGATAAAACATGGCTGATTTTTGAAATCTAATCTTAAGAGGAATAAAAGAGGCCGCCCCACAAGGACAGAATGCAACTCAGGCATTCGATAGTCGGCAGGGAAAGGATGAAACCCCCAGTGAATGGTTGGAAAGACTCAGAAAAACAGTACAATATTCTGGTGTAGATCCCTCTATTCCAGTGGGAGAGGCAGTACTTAAAATAAATTTTGTTGCACACTCCTGTCCAGACATCCGAAAGAAGTTAGAAAAACTAGAAGATGGGCAGGACAGAGGCTCACAGGAATTATTAAAGGAAGCCCAGAAGGTGTATTTCTAGAGGGACGAAGAAGAAGCAAAAGCCCAAGTGAAAATCATGGTTGCCACGATGAGGGAGGCAGAATCCGTAACCAAAAGGGATGCAATCCAGTAAAAAAAGGGGTTGGGACCATATCCAGCAAAGCAATTAGGGACCCCTGGGAAAACAACAACAGAGAAATCAGTGAGGCACGTGGGGAAGTTTAATTGTGACTACTGTAGTGCTCCTAGACATATCAGGAGGAACTGCCCACGACACACTGGAGGCACGAAAGCATTTGAAGGAGAGGTGGCATAGGGGTGTCAGGGGCCTTTTATACTGGGGATGGAACATCGAACTGAGCCCTTGATAAAATTAAAAATAGGTCCCCAGGAGGAAGAGGAAATTGAATTTTAATAGATACTGGAGTTGATAGACCATATGTATTGACAGTTCCCAAGGAATGTTGTATAGGCAAAAAGGCTAATAATGTAATAGGAGTAAAGGGAGAAGGGCTTAAGGCAGCTTTAATCCAGAATGTGCAGGTGGAAGGCCCTAACTGATTTGCCACTGGAGACTTATTGTTAGTCTCAGGGGCCAGACGGAATCTATTAGGACAAGATTTGCAATTATTATTAGGTATAGGTGTACTCCCAGAGGAAGGGCAAATGAAAGCAAAGGTTTTAACTTTAACTACTGAGGACAAAAGTGAAATTGAATCAGAGGTGTGAGCATCTGAAAATAATAGGGGAAGGACAAACATTAAGCCAATAGAAATAACTATAGAACATCCATCTCACCCCATAAGGGTCAAGGAATATGCAATTTCCAAGGAGGGAAGGATGGGGCTAAAACCAGTGGTTGACAAACTGCTGCAAGAAGGGACTTTGGAAACCTGTATGTCACCTCACAATACCCCAATTTTACCAGTAAAAAAGGCTGATGGAACATATAGGTTAGTTCAGGATCTAAGAGAAGTTAACAAAATGACACACACACGATTCCCTGTCATTTCTAAGCCATACACCCTCTTGAATCATATCCCTCCCTGTCACACATGGTACAGTGTGATAGATCTAAAGGATGCGTTTTGGGCCTGCCCACTAGCAGAAAATAGCTGAGACTTCTTAGCATTTGAATGGGAAGATCCCAAGACAGGAAGGAAGCAACAGCTACGGTGGACTAGATTGCCCCAGGGATTTACAGAATCCCCAAATCTGTTTGGACAAGCCTTAGACTCTCTTCTTATGTCTTTTGAGCAAAGTGAGGAGATAATTATTTTACAACATATAGATGTTTTATTAATATCAGGCTCAGACGAGGAAACCGCCCAAACCACCACTATTAATCTGCTGAATTTTCTTGGGAAAAAGGGATTGCGAGTTCCAAAGTAAAAGCTACAGTTTGTAGAACAAGAGGTGAAATACTTAAGACATTGGCTAAGGCAGGGAAGTAAAAAGCTGGATCCTGAAAGGGTGCAAGGTATATTATCTCTTCCCCCACTGCAAACCAAAAAGGGAGTTAGAAAGCTATTAGGATTACTGGGATACTGCCGGCAGTGGATTGAAGAGTATAGCAAAATAGTAAAATTTTTATTTGAAAAGCTGAATGGCAAAGACAATATCTGTTGGACACAGGAAGATGACCAGAGACCAGAAATAGTAAAAGGAAAGCTTATAGAAGCTCCCGTCTTAAGACTGCCAGATGTAGCCAGACCCTTTCCGTTATTTGTTGATTCAAATGAAGGAGTAGCCTACGGGATACTCACACAGAAGTGGGGGGGGGGGGGGGGTGTCAAGAAGCCTGTGGCATATCTATCAAAATTATTAGATCCTGTGACCAGAGGATGGCCAGTTTTCAGCCGGAGCACTGTTAGTAGAAGAAGCTCAGAAACTCACATTTAGTGGGACCTTAGCAGTATATACACTACATGCCATATTATCAGTGTTAAACCAAAAAGCAGAAAAGTGGCTCACAGATTCAGGGATGCCGAAATATGAATCAATGCTTTTGGAAACCCCAAATCCAAGCATTTCCACAAGCAATCATGTAAATCCTGCCCAGTTTTTTTATGGGGAATCAGAGGAGAAAGTTACTCGTGACCACTTAGAATTAATAGATTATCAAACTAAAATCCGGGAAGACCTAATGGAGTGTGAATTACCAGATGAAGAAAAGGTTTTTATCGATGGGTCTTCCCGGTGCCAGCAGCGACAGCGAATGTCTGGGTATGCAATCGTAGATGGGAGAACTTTGGGACTTAAAGAAAAAGGGAAATTGCCCAGTCCCTGGTTATCCCAGTCTTGTGAACTGTATGCCCTTAACAGAGCCCTGAGGTTATGAGAAGGAAAATTAGGGATGATCTTTACAGATTCAAAATACACATATGGAGTGGTACATACTTTTGAGAAAATCAGGGAGAAAAGGGGGTGTCCTGGGCTGGCCCAGGAGGGGCCAATGTCGGAAGTGACCCATGCTGTAGGAAGTAATACCACTTCCTTTCTGGGAGAGAGAACCTATAACCAGCAAGTTTTGAGTATTGATATGTATGCCAACCAATTAAAAGTTGATCTGCCTTCAAGGAAAAAATCCGATATAAGCAGAGGAACTCAGAGTTCTTTCTCTTGCCTTCCTGATTTTGCCGGAGAAGCAGGTCCCCTGCTTCTCTCTCTGTTAAGATCAGACCTTCACCCCCCACCCCGCCCCCCGCCCCCTCAGATGGAAGGGGGGAGGGAAGGTAGGGGTGTTTGGAGCTGCAGTTGAGCCCTTCGGGGTTCAGACACAGCTGGGTTGTAAATTCCGGCCACAGTCAGGGCTGAGCCCTTGCTATCTCTCTCCCCCTCAGCTGGGCTGTAAATTCCAACCACGGCCAGGCAGGGCTGAGCCCTTGTTTTCCCGCCCCATCAGCTCTGACGCTCAAATGCTGCACTCAGCACAGGCAGAGACCACGTGACCATTGCAAGGCCCCAGAGAGAGGTTAACCCTCTCCGTGGCCAGATGAAACTTGCAGACATCTATCTTCCCCTGCACAGAGAGAGAAAAGAGTGAGGACACCTGCAGAAATGCAGCATATAGACTCTAAAGTCAGTGAAGGAAGAAGAACTGATGCCTAGAGGGAGAAGCATGAGATGTGCTTCAATAGTGAAGCTGAAAATTCTTTTGTGGAACCATGGTTGGGACTAAGCTGAAATATTCCCTGTAAAATATGAGAAAATAGTCCAAAGGGGGGATGTGATGTTCCAGCTGCAGTCAGTGAGCCAAGGCACTTGTGTAGAGATAAGTAGATGCTGAAGTAATTGCAGTCTGATGAGAAGCTTGAACAGAGACAGAGAAGAAGCTCTGTTCCCTTGCCCCAGGGAATGGTGGAGAACTTGTGTTGCCAGTAACAGAAGAAGGGGATTTTCTTTGCAGCTGTAATAGAACTGCTCATCCTTGAAAGGGTACCTCATGGACTGTCATAACCCACCGTAATAGCTGTGAGAAGGCTACTAGTGTGGGAGGGATCTTCCACAACAAGCAGATTTTCCTCCCGGTCAGCTGTTGGCTGTGAGGCTGAAAACCATAAAAACTGTATTTTCTTGTAGAGAAGTCCATGGTATAAGCAAGAGAAACTTCTCTCCCTAAATGAACTGAGAAAAGACTATTTTAGAGGTGGTAAACTGACAAAGTCAAAGTGTTGTCTTTTTGTGTTGTCGGTGGGAAAGAAATGGAGAGGTGAGGGGAGGAGAGGTGGTCTGAGGGTTTTGTTCTGGTTTTTCTTGGGTTTTTTCCTTTTTTTTAGGTTTATTAATAAACTTTCTTTATATTCTTCAAAGTTTGAGCCTGCCTTGCCTACTCCTAATCCTGCCCGGATGTGGTTGGAATTTACGACCCAGGTGTGTCTGACCCCTGAAGGGTTCAACTGCAACTCCAAACCCTCCTTTCCCCCCCACCCCCCTCTCCCTCAGGGACCTGCTTCTCTCTGAAAAGCAGGAAGGAAAGAGGAAGAACACTCAAGGATCCTCTTCTTATATAGTTTTTTTTTTTCCTCGAAGGCGGATCAACTTTTAATTGGTTGGCATTTATATCAATACTCAAAACTAGCTGGTTATAGGTTCTCTCTCCCAGGAAGGAAGTTGTATTACTTCCTGCAGCATGGGTAACTTCTGTGATTTTGACCCCTCCTAGGCCAACCCAGGACAGAAGGTTAAAGAGCAGCTAAAAAAGGCATCACCTCTCCCACCGGTGGGTGAAAACCTGTTTATAGATTTAATGGAATGGATAGCACAAGCACTAAACATCAAGGACTGTTGAATATGTGGAAGTGCATTAACAACATGAAACACAGAGTTTTAAAAATTAGGATTTTAGGCAAAGGTTAGTATTGTTTAAATTAGTTAAAATAAGTTTAATAAGCAAACTCAGCTGGAGTTAATTAAAGAATTGATGATTAACTAAACAATTAGATTTGAAGTATGTTTTAAAGTGTAGGTAACTGATTGCTTGTCATTTTATATTTGCTCAGCTGTGCTTATAATGAGCAACAGAAAACTGAGTAATAGATCTAAAGAAATGTAGACAATTACTAATTTTTCTCATTGAGAAGGAATGAAGGGAAGAAGTGGAGATCCCCCAAAGGTAATTTGTATTGTCAAAAAACAGAAAGGCAGAAAGGTCAAAGTAAGGAAGAACAGTTTTACTTCATCATTCTCGCCCTCCCCTCAAATTATGGGACCACCAACACAATTTAAAGAACAAACCACACATGCTTAATAACTATTCAGCTAATTACCATACGAAACAGGGAATGGGAGGTATCAATGAGGTAAATGTGTATTTGTATTTTGAATATTCAGAGCTTTTGTAGATAAATAGATTTTGTATTGCTTTGTGCTTTTGCTCTGCGTATTAGGGAGCTATCCACTCAGCTGCCCGGCGCTGAAATAAACACACTTTCTAACAACCCTGTTAGAGAGTCTTTGTCCATCTCGAGTTGAGTATCGATATTAGATCAATACTCATATTTTAGTAAATCAAACAGAACTGTGGCCCTGGAGAGGGATTAGTCTAAGTGTCCCTGAAATTCTTTTGTGGAATAAAACCAAAATATCTAGAGAACACTGCCCTCAAGGGTGAATGCTAAATTCAGGAGTCATGGGTGAGGAGTGCCTTGGAAGAGAAGATCAAACAATGTATAAAACTTGGGTAGGAATAACCCCATGTAAAAGAACTCTATCCACAAATATGATCCACCGTTGGTGGTCACCAGAAACCCCAGATGGCTATTGGAAACTGAGTAATCAGCCAAATGAAAACTGCAGCAGCAGGGAAAACATTAACTTATTCTGGTGTAACGGTAGCAGTAATGACTTTATCAGTCCTTTTGCAGGCATGGCAGAAATACATAATTACTGGAGCCGTAGTAACAGTGTTAATATGCCGTGGGATGCCCCTGATGGGCTCCTTTGGATTTGTGGGAGAAAAGCTTACACTAAACTTCCAAAAGATTGGAGAGGAATATGTACAGTTGGAACCATTCAGCCAGGATTTATTCTACTGCCAAAGGCAGTAGGGAAAACTTCAGGCATTCCAGTCTACGAGGATTTACAGAGACAAAAGTGAAGCTCAATAGAGAGTATCCATAGAGGAGGTACTCAAAGGTGGAAAAACAAAGAATGGCCACCTGAAAGAATAATAGAATATCAGGGTCCAGCCACCTGGGCTCAAGATGGATCATGGGGATATAGAACCCCCATTTACATGCTCAATAGGATAATACGACTCCAAGCAGTGGTTGAAATAATGAGCAACAAAACTGCCTCAGCCTTAGAATTGGTTAAAGAACAGTTAACTCAAACCAGTGCAATGACTTATCAGAATCATTTAGCCCTTGACTATTTGTTAGCAGAAGAAGGACAAGTATGTGGAAAATTTAATTCCTCCAATTGTTGCCTGCAAATAACTGATAACAGTCAAGCTATACTCGATATTGCCACAGACATACAAAAGATTGACCATGTACCAGTTCAAAGATGGGAAACAACACTAGAAGCCGGTTGGTGAGATAACTTCTTAGGGATAGCATGGTGGAAGAAACTGTTTTTCTTCTTTTTGTGTGCAACTGCTGGGTTAGTATTCCTTCCTTGTTTAATCCCCTGTATTATCAGACTAATCACAAATGTCGTCCAAGGTATGCAGGTAATCCCTGTGCCTTTAAGCTCAAAGCAAGCCTCGACTGGAACAGCACAAAGGATAATGGTACTGAAGAAACAAAACAACCTTGAAGATCCTCTCAAAGAAGCCTGATTAATCTGCAGAAATTTTGAATGCAACAGCGAGGTTTAAATAAAGATTGCGACTCAAGCCAACATAATTGACAAAAGAAAAAAGGGGGGAATTGTAATAAATGAGTAAATGATAAATGTTGGCTTTCTCATTTGCTAGTAATAATATACTATGTAGAAATAGTGTTGTGATAAAATATAGTAAAGCAGAAACAAGATTATAGCAAAATTATAGCCTCGAGATAGTTGTGATATATTGAAAAATGTAATCATAAATATATAGCTATAAATGTCTTTTGAGTTGATGAATTACAGAGCCAAGGATCAAGGCATCTTAAAGGAAACAAAGAAGATAACACCACTCGCCTCAATTCACAGCTCTCAAAGAAGCTCTCTGCCTGACAATTCAGACACCCATTTGAGGCGCCTTGCTGGCAGGAGGGAAGGCAGAGACCAGGGAGAGAGGGGTGTGTGAAGTGTAAATTTTCTTCTGAGATTATGTAACAGTTAAAGAAAGTACTTAAACACATTGTAAAATGAATGAAAACCGTGCCTCTAGCAGATATGCTATGTGCGCAGTGCAGTTTTTGCCTCTGTTATGCTAATAAATGTTCAATATTATTCTACTAAAATTTTTGCTTGTGAACTCATTTTCAACACATACTGATTCGTTGTTGGTTATTTCTCTGTCACCTACAAAATGCCACATACAGAAAACTGCGGGGAAAATGATGGGACATCATGCCAGATCAATATGATCAAGTGAAGCCCTTTTATTTCAGGCAGCAAGCATACTTATATCCTACAGTGCGCTAAAAATAAAGCTACATGGTAAGTTTTTCTTCTGCAGTTCACACAGTGTTTTCTCACACAAAGCTTTCACATGGTATTTTCTCTACTCTAATTAGAGCACTAAGTTAGTATCAGAAGGCTACAATAACAGTTTAATCTGCAAAGTTTCTCCTCAGACACCTGAGGATTATTTACAGTCTTTGCATCTCCCTTTCTCACAGATGCCTTTTTGGGTGACCTTGCACAGAGGCCTATTTCTCATCTAAAGAGCCTGGATTGCTCACTTATGTCCGCGCAGACGGAGATAGTTATTCCCAATAGAAAGCTTTTTCAGCTGTCTGACACAAAAGCTGCTTCTGTAAATTTGAATATTATGCCTTTCAGACCTTCATGACCAGCGCAACAAGTAAAAAGCTTTTGGAGAGCTTAACAATTCCTACATTTGCCAGTTTTCCTTTACAGAAGGTATATACAAGTCTATAAATCCAGGGCAGGGGCATTACAGTTATATTAACATCAACTCATTAACTGGATTCAATCTGTGAAGACTCTTTGGCTGCTGCCATCTCTGGGCTCCTGGCCAGGGCCCCAGATGGAGCTGCTGAAGCCATGGGGGAAGTGGGGGGCTCACAGAGGGCTGCAGAGCAGGGAAGCAGCTGCACAGCTGGAGCTTCCCCAACCCACCAGGCAGCCCCTGGGATGAGGGTTCTGGTGAGGGTACATAAGGTGCAAACATTTCATCACTAAATACCTGAGGGGGAGCATCAGAGGTTGTATATACTGAGGGGGTTTCTTAGGCTGATAATTGACAGGCATGGCCTATAACATGGGAATATGTTCCCCTTTTAGGGCTTCTTCTCTACATTTCTCTATTAATTTTGGAGGTTAATGAGATTGTAGCAGTAAATCTGGTAAAAGAATCGTAGGGGGAGGAGGATAAGAATTAGTTAATACTTGAGCAGTGGTGAGAAACGCAGCAGCTGAATCTTTTACAGGAGTTAAAGGAGGATAAAGATCAGGCTTTTTTCTCAGGATCGGTAGAACCAGGATCAAAAGGATTGCCAGGACCCTGAGGGTAATCGTCTCCTAATTCAGCAGGCACTTCTGCTAATACTCGAAGCAGTCTCCAAATTTAAAATATCTGTGACAGGGCACTCACAAACTTGCTCAGCAGGATGCAAAGTTTTTAAAGTAGTATGCACAGTTTTCCATGTAACTAACATATGGTCAGTAATTGGTTGCCCTTGTTTTTTCTGTGTCTGTAGCTCAGCTCCTACTTCTTCCCACACTTTAGCATTCTAGGAACTGGGGGGGATGGGGGGGGGGGGCAGATGCATTACAGTTGTTATTCAACCATACTAATAAGGAAGCTAACTTAGCTGTCGGGGTGTTAAATCCCTGTTCTTTCAAAATTCTCTGTAAATTCTCTAAATAAAGCTTCTGCTTGTGGGACGTAGCCTGTCCCATAGTTCTGGAGATTCAGTGATCGTGTCCCTGTGCAGTCACCATTTCGCAGCAGCTTGGAAAAAATCGAGACTACTGCTTCTTCCAGCAGGATCCATCTTTATTACACATACTTCAGTATTTATGTTTCTACTATGGGAAAGTTTTGGGAAAGCGCAGAAGGAAAGACAAAACAACTACACCACCAAACATTTGGCAGAGCAGACGTTTCTGCCCTTATCAACCATTCACTGAAGCATGCCACCTCCCAGCGTTCAGTGTGGTAAAAGAAAAATATTCACACATGGTGTTTTTGGCTGTAGTCATTCCTCTGGTATGCACCTTTCCCAAGAGAACAGAAAGCCTTATCAAAGTCAAGATATACAGTGACAGGTCGTTCTTTTACACTGAGCTTTCACCAAGGCCAGGATGCCTCGAGCAGGCCATTGTCTCATCAAATATTTTCAGAAAACACCCATTACTGAGAAATATATAACATTATAAAACTTCTCCCCAACATGCCCTATAATTCTGGAATTCCACCACTTGCATCAGTCTGACAGCAAACACAGAATGTTTTGGAAACATGAAGTTCAGATAAATGACATACTTTTCATCAGTCCTGTCATATTCCACAAAATTAAAGCATTTAATAATTGATCTTTTAAAACAAGAGGCAGCTGCTACCAAACCAGCATCATTTGTGAAATCCTACTGTCCCTAGTGTTTCTTTCCTGCAGTTTTACCAAAAGCATTTTAAGTATAGTACTTTGAAGATTAAATTGTGTTCTACAGATATCAACAGGGCTAGTTTCTTACTCTTTCCACACATCTGAAAAGTTGCCCACCTTTTTAGGGATCCATTATAAACAAATGAAACTCCTATGATAGCTTGTGATCCTTCTGTAGCACTGGCATACGTTGCCCAGCAACAGCTGTCATGTCCTGTGAACTAGAAAAGAGATATGTTCTGAATTATGCTTCAGACTTTTCAACCAAAGAAACAAGTAGAAACTGCTAAATCTTAAGTCATGAAGATCTTTCATAGCAAAACCAGCATACACTTCCCCCTCCCCTGCCCCACTTTCTCTTTGTCAGCTCTGCTTAACTCTGCCGCAGAGGAAAACATGGGGGGGGGGGGGGGGGAAACGGGGGGGGAGGGAAGGACTGAAGGACTGTGGGATTTATGTAGCTTGTATTTATCTCACTTTGCAGATATGATTTGAAGTTCAAGGAGCTCATTCTGAATGACCTTACAAGCTGTCAGAGACTGAAAATACTTCATGCCTCAAACATTGATATAAAGTTTTGATCAGAGAAGCTTCCCTGAAGATACCTGACTGGGACTTTGGACTGAGCTAAACTGCTGAGATTAGATAAAGGGAAAAGCCTATTGTTTAATCATCTCAGTCTAAAGGAAAGGAATTCATCCACAGAAGCTGAAGTCACCAGCTGTACTGAGAATCATTTCTGGCTGAGTTTGGGGTGGGGGGGCAAAGCACAGCTCACAGAAGCCACGTTTACACAGCCCTCCCCCAGCTGAAGGGGAGAGGAGGATGGCATAACCTCTGATCAGAGGCAATACACACGCATCCTCCAGGACACAAACTGGCCCAGCTGTGAAGCCTCCCCAACCCCACAAGCCACATCCACGGGACTCTCACGTGAGAGGCAGCTGAGGGGGAGTCACAATCTATCACAGACCCCCCAAAGTGCTCCCCAGACGCCTTGCACCACAGGACTGCACGTGATACAAGCAGAGTCTGCTGCTGGAAGCTGCCCCCTCCCCTAGGGGGACATGCCCAGACATCTCCACCTGGCCTGAGGGTATATCAACCCATGGCATTCTGTGCTTTCGGGGGGACTTCCACCACCGAGACCACCCGAAGAGGACATCAGGACACCAGCGGGACCCACGGAGTGGTGATACTTCTTTGTCCCTGTCCCTCTCTGTCCCCCCCCATCTTTCTCTCTACTCCCCCTTTTCTCCCTTCTTCTCTCTCTCTCTCTCTCATATTTACTATCAAATAAAACCCATACTATTGATTGGCATATGGTCTCGCTTGTACCTTAATTCGGGCAGAGGTATCTCTAAAGAACTTTAATAATTAGATCATAACACAAGCAAAGCTAACCCCTTTAGCAAAGGCAGCCAAACTATTTCTTTGTTTATGTTCTGGTTTAACCCCAGCCAGCAACTAGCTGCTACTTCACATCCCACACCATCCCCAGTGGGGTGGGGAGGAGAAACAGAAAAAAGTAAAACCGACAGATGGAGATAAGAATAGTTTACAGTACAGTTGCTCACCACCTGCTGGTGACTGCCCAGCCCATCCCCAAGAAGCGATCAGCCCCTCCCGGCCAACTCCACCCAATTTATGTACTGGGCTTGATGTTCCATGGTATGGAATATCCCTTTGGTCAGTTTGGATCACCTGTCATGGCCATGCTCCCTCCCAGCTTCTTGTGCCCTTCCTCCCTGGCAGAGCCTGAGACACTAAAAAGCCCTTGACTCAGGGTAAGCACTGCTCAGCAACAATCAAAACATCAGTGTGTTATCAGCATTATTCTGTACTGAACCCAAACCACAGCACTCTGCCAGCTACTGAGAAGAAATTAACTCTTCTGCAAGGGATCACAAGCCAAGGTTAGAGGGACAGGGTGCTAGCAAGGGCCCTCAGACTGTGACACTGAGATGTGCTGGTCACACTGGAGCACACTTGAAGACTTATGGAGATTAACCAGGGGCCCCTGAGGTAATAGATTCCACCAGAGAAATGTCACTGTTGAGATGGACACGACACACGCACACTGCCCCGGGCAAAGGCGACGAGCCCTCTTTATTACTACACAGTTTCTTTTACACATTTTCTTATCATTCATATTACATGTTCATTGTCTATTGACTTAATACAATACAATACCATTGGTTGCCTATAGCTTGCATGTATTCATACTAAATATCATCCAGTATCCTCCCTTTTGCGGTCACTATATCCTCTTTCTGTTGTTTTGCTTCTTGCTTCTGTTGATGTTGAAGTTCTCAAGGGTACAAACTGATTGTGTCAAGGTTGATGCCTGTGAGGCCTTCAGGCCAGCTGTCAGTAGCCACAGTTCCCCTTTCTGCTTTTCAACTATAAATGCAGTGTTTGTGGTCCTCTGTAGGGCCTTTTGCAGAAAGAACAACAAACATGGAACAAGGAGTAAAATAAGAAGGATGAATATTACAACTAAACATCCCATTTTCATTAGGTCTTTGACCCATTTAGCAAGTTGCCAATTACCAAACAAAGCATTAAACCAATTGGACTCATTCTCTTAATTTCGAAACACTTATTTGTAATTCTTTGATATTAGCAAACACTGATTTGGAGTGGTCAGAAAGATTCATACAACACATGCCATCAAAATTTTCACACCCATGCCCATGGGATAATAACAAAAAATCAATAGCTACACAGTTTCGTAAAGTAGCATGGCGAATGCTATCTACATCAGTGGCCAGTGCAAAAATAAACCAACGGCTATGCGTGCTCTTACGTTCCATAAACATGCCATAGCGACAATCTGGGAATTACAGGCCAGTTAGCCTGAACTCAGTACCCGGTAAGGTAATGGAGCAGTTTGTACTGACTGTCATCAGGCAGCACTTACAGGATGGCCAGGGTATCGGACCCAGCCAGCATGGATTTTGGAGGGGTAGGTTGTGTTTGACCAACCTGGTCTCCTTTTAAGGTCAGGTGACCCGCCTGGTGGATGTGGGAAAGGCTATGGATGTTGCCTATTTGGACTTCAGCAAGGCATTTGACACCGTCTCCCACAGCATACTCCTGGAAAAGCTGGCAGCCCACGGCTTGGACAGGAGCACTCTTTGCTGGGTCAAGAACTGGCTGGATGGCCGGGCCCAGAGAGTGGTGGTGAACGGTGCTGCATCCAGCTGGCGGCAGTCACTAGTGGTGTTCCTCAGGGGTCTGTGCTGGGGCCAGTTCTGTTCAATATTTTTATTGACGACATGGATGAGGGTATTGAGTCTTTCATTAGTAAATTTGCAGACGACACTAATCTGGGAGCATGTGTCGATCTGTTGGAAGGTAGGAGGGCTCTGCAGAGAGACCTGGAATGGTTGGATAGATGGGCAGAATCCAACAGGAAGAAGTTTAATAAGTCCAAGTGCCAAGTCCTGCATTTTGGCCACAATAACCCCCTGCAGCAGTATAGGCTGGGGACAGTGTGGCTGGACAGTGCCCAGGCGGAAAGGGACCTGGGGGTACTGGTCGAGAGCAGATTGAACATGAGCCAGCAGTGTGCCCTGGTGTCCAAGAAGGCCAATGGCATCCTGGCCTGTATCAGGAATGGTGTGGCCAGCAGGACCAGGGAGGTCATTCTTCCCCTGTACTCGGCACAGGTGAGGCTGCACCTTGAGTGCTGTGTCCAGTTCTGGGCCCCTCAGTTTAGGAAGGACATTGAGACACTTGAGCACATCCAGAGGAAGGCAACAAGGCTGGTGAGGGGCTTGGAACACAAGCCCTATGAGGAATGACTGAGGGAGCTGGGGTTGTTTAGCCTGGAGAAAAGGAGACTCAGAGGTGACCTCATCACTCTCTACAACTTCCTGAAGGCTGGTTGTAGTCAGGTGGGGGTTGGTCTCTTTCTCCAGGCAGCGACTGACAGAACGAGAGGACACAGTCTTAAGCTGTGCCAGGGGAAATATAGGTTGGATATTAGGAAAAAGTTTTTTATGGAAAGAGTGGTTAAATATTGGAATTTTCTGCCAGGGGAGGTGGTGGAGTCACCATCCCTGGATGTGTTTAAAAAAAGATTGGACATGGCACTCGGTGCCATGGTTTAGTGGAGGTGTTAGGGCATGGGTTGGACTCGATTATCTTGAAGGACTCTTCCAACTCAGTGATTCTGTGAATTCTGTGAATCTACTGATAACGTGCTCAGTGCTCTCCGCAATCTATGGTGTGCAGTTTGGTTTGCAATGAGTAGCGCGTTGGGCGTTTCCATTCCTAACCGCCCAATGGTGCAAGGCCCCCCTACTGTTCTACTGGGGATTTCTGGCCATGCATGGTCTCCAAAAAGCAAAAACAAATCTTTAGGTAATGCTCTGGGTTTTGCCAAGCCTTATTGTTTGTTCTAGTGTGTGCAATAGGGTCACCCAAACATTCTTGCTATTCCAGGGAGTCAGGCGAGCCACGGTGAGGTCCATTGCTTCGGGGGGTGTTATCCAGCACAGGCTGAACACAATGAGCAGGCACTCACCGAACTCTAGCATCTTGGCCATGAGGACTGAATGGTGATTAGGTAATTTTTCTTCTCACTGGGCCTCATTTTCTCGGAGGTGATCAATGATTGTCCAGACGATCAAGTAACCACTTTAGACCTGTTGGTAATAAAACACATGCGTGCCATCTCCCCTAGGTAAGTAAATCAACCAGGCCTTGCCACTGCACACCCAATTGTTGATCCTTACGTAAAAACTTTTAGAAATTGGTTCCGCACACAAAAATCTTCAGAGCAGTATCTCTCTGCTGAGGACCAAAATTGATGACCTGCTTTCAAAAGTTCTAGTGCAAATATTGCATTATCTAAATGTTCCTGAGGACCCACATTCCCCTTTCTTTGTTTTTTGGGTTTTTTTTTGGCAACATGCACATCACTCACTACAAACATGAAGTCAACATTAAAGTAAGACAATACATGGGGTAAAGCAATAAACACACACTGAGCAGAAATAAGCAAGGTAATACACGTAATCATTAGCACACGAGAGAAAGGATAGTGATTTAGTGTAGCGGTGGTTCTGAACCAGGAAGGATTAGAGTCCCTCCATAGACTTGCAGAGGACGAAGACCTCTGGTGGCATGTTCCACAGACAGAGAATTTCCCCCCTGAGCTGCCAGAGACAATGGTTTAGACCACCAAGCCACCAACCCCAAGTTCCTGCTATTGGTTCCTTGATTTGTCTGTTATGTATCCCAGTTCTGGAACATTCCCTGTTACCCGGTTGTTCATTTGTTGTTCTCTCTTCCCTCCTCCTCTCCCTAAACCTCATTCGACCATGTACCCCGGCCCCTCCCCTGTATTGCCCCTTTGCCCTCAGTTTATTGGATGTTGTTCCTCCCTTAAATACCCATGTAATGAGCTGTTCTGGGCTCTTGGTCCCTGTGCTCCCTTGGGGGTAATAAACCTACCGAATTCACACACTAAGAGCCCTCCTTCTCTGGGAGTTCTTTGCTATCTCGCCGTGCTCTGAGGGCAACATCTCCTCAGACCGAAACGCGGACTAGCGGTGCCCATCGTCGGCTCACCGGGGAAGCCTTCTAGAACACGAATGGCCTCCCAGGTTCACGCTAGCGCTCTGCCACCGGTACCGGGGCGGGATAAAGCAGGGAACGCAACCATGGCTCTCCAAAAGAATTTTCAGCTTCACTCTCCAAGCACTTCTCATACACCTCCCTCTAGGCATCGGTTCTGCTTTCCTCACTGACTGTAAAGTCTCTATGCTGCATTTATGTAGATGTCCTCGCTCGTTCCTCTGTGCAAGGAAGGATGGGTGTCTGTAAGTTTAGTCCAGGCATGGATAGAGTTAATCTCTCTCTCTCTCCAGCAGTGTGATGATCACGTGCTCTCTGCCGGGCTGTTTGAAAAGGTCCGAGCTGGATGGCAGAAGCACTCAGAGTCTCTGTGGCCTGGCTCTGTGAAGCTGGCTTGGCCTGGTAGGGCCGGCCGGGGCCAGGGTGATAGGGCAGGGCCTGGCCCGAACTGGATGGAGTCCAGCCTGGTCCTTCCTGGCCCGGAGCAGGGATCTGGCCCTGTCTTGTGTAGCTGACATGTCGGCTTAACTGTATCTGCCGAAAATTCCATCTGGTTCCTGCCCCATGTCCAGCTGCAGCTGCACAGTCGCCCTAAACCTTCCTTCCCCCCACTCCTTTGGTGGGGGGGGGACAGGGCCTTACCCAGGAGAGAGGCAGGAGATGCTCCTCTCTACACAGCTGCAGGCCAAAAGAGGAAGAGGCTCAGAGGGTCTCTGCTTATATATGGTTTTTTTCTCGAAGGCGGATCAATTTTTAATTGGTTCACCTACGCATCAATGCTTAAAACTACCTAGCTACTGGCTCTCTCTCCCAGGAAGGAAGTTATATCACTTCCTGCAGCATAGGTCACTTCCTAGATTTTGACCCTTCCTGACTAACCCAGGACAGCACCCAAATTGCTCCAAAGTAAAACGCCATTAAATGCTCTGACAGGTTTTACAGATGACTCTGCGTCCTCTCATAAGTCAGTACTGACTTGGAAAGACCCAAGGACTCAGAAGTGGGAATCTGAAATCCAAGTGGTGGAAGGAGCCCCACAAATAGCAGAACTAGTGGCCGTTGTCAGAGTATTTGAGAGGTTCCAGGAACCTCTGAATTTGGTCACCGATTCGGCATATGTGGCTGGAGTAACTGCCCGGGCAGAGCACTCCCTTCTCAAGGAGGTTGCTAACCCAAAACTCTTTGGGCTGCTCTCGAGGTTAGTGTATCTGTTGTCCCACCGAGAGCAACCATTCCATGTCATGCATGTGAGATCGCATACTGATCTCCCCGGATTCATTGCCGAAGGGAACCGCAGGGCAGATACCCTGGCAATGGCTGTGTGAACGACCAGCGTCCCTGACACCTTTGCACAACCCAAGCTCAGCCACCAGTTTTTCCACCAAAATGCCCTGGCCCTCAAGAGGATGTTTCACCTCTCCCTTGCACAGGCTCAGGCAATAGTGGCAACATGCTCGAGCTGTCAAAAATATCAAGTCCCCTCCTGTCCTGGGTTAGGCCAGAGGGGTCAAAATCTAGGAAGTGATCTGGGCTGCAGGAATGCAGGAAGAAATACAACTTCCTTCCTGCGAGAGAGAGAGCCAATAATCAGGTAGTTTTAAGAATTGATAGGTAGGTAAACCAATTAAAAAGTTGGTCCGCCTTCAAGGAAAAAACCATATATAAGCAGAGACTCTCTGACGCTCTTCCTCTTTGGACCTGCTGCTGCTGTGTAGAGAGGAGCAGCTCCTGCTTCTCTCACTGGTGAGGCCCAAGCGCTTCCCCCCCCTCCCCCCCCCCCCGCCTTTCCAAAGGAGGGATGGGGGGGGGAAGGGAGGTTTTTACGGCAGCCGTGCCGCTGCAGCCGGGCAGGCATGGGGGAGGAAACGATTGGAATTTTCAGCAAATCCAGCTCAGCCGGTGTGTCAGCTACACAAGAGGGAGAGCCGGGCCAGGCAAGGACCGGGCCGGACTCCATCCAGCTCGGGCCAGGCCCTGCCCTGTCATCCCGGGCCCAGATGGCCCTACCAGGCCGAGCCAGCTCCGCAGAGCCGGGCAGAGACTCTTGAGAGCGTCTGGCATCCAGCTCGGACCTGTTCAAGCAGCCCGGCAAAGAGCACGTGATCCTCACACTGCCGGAGAGAGAGAGACAGAGATTAACTCTTTCCATGCCTGGACTAAACTCACAGACATCCATCCTTCCTCGCAGAGAGAGGAACGAGTGAAGACATCTACATAGTGCAGCGCAGAGACTTTACAGTCAGTGAAGAAAGCAGAACTGATACTAAAAAGGGGGTGCATGGGAAGTTGCTTCAAGAGTGAAGCTGAAAACTCTTTTAGAGAACCATGGTTGGGGACTGAGCTAATAAATTCTCTGTAATATATGAAGATATAGTCCAAAGGGGGATGTGAAGTTCTTATTGCAGCCAATGAACTGAAATACCTAAGTACAGACAAGTAAGTGTTGAAAAAGTACAGCCTGATGAGAAACTAGAACCAAGAGAGAGGAGAGACTCTGACTCAGAGCCCTGGTCCCAGGGGAGAATGCTAGAGAACCTGAGTTGTCAGGAGAACCTGTGCTGCTAAGCACAGAAAAAAAAGATTTTTCTTTGTTGCTGCAATTGAACTGGGCATCCTTAAAACAGGTACCCTGTAAACTGTTCATAACCCACCATAGTGGCTGTGGGAAGGCTACTGGTGTGGGAGAGATCCACCATTAAGCTGGACTTTGCTCCGGGCGGCGGTTAATGGTGAGGCAGAAGACCCATAAAAACTGTATTTTTCTTACAGAAGATCCATGGTGTAAGCAAAAGAAACTTCTCTCACTAAATGAACTGGAACAAGAGCTGTTTCTGAGGTGGTAAACTGACTAGAGGTCAAAGTGTTGTCTTTTGTATGTTGTCAGGGAGAATGAAATGGAGAGGTGGGGAAGGAGGGGTGGTCTGGGAGTTTGTTCTGGTTTTTTTTCTTGAGTTTTTTTTTTCTTTTTTCCCTTTGTCTTAGATATATTAATAAAACTTCTTTGTACTTTATAAAGTTTGAGCCTGCTTTGCCTACTCCTAATCCTTATCTCACAACAAGCAATCAAGTAAATTTAGGTAAGTGTGCTGGCATTTAGCCACAAACCTGAATAAGCGAACTAAAACCACGACACCTCCTTAAATCCTGGGGTGAACCCCAGGAGACTCAACAGCTGACAAATTTGGCAGATGGATGTCGCTCACGTCGCCCAGGTTGGCTGACTTAAATTCGTGCATGTATCTGTAGACACCTCAGGAGCAGTCTTTGCCTCAGCCCATACTGGTGAGAAGGCTAAGGATGTAACTAAACATTTGATGATGGCCTTCTCTATACTGGGAACACCACAAGAAATAAAAACTGACAACGGACCTGCCTACACTTCCTCTAAATTTAAGGAGTTCCTCCAACAGTGGGGGGTTAAACACATTACCGGTATACCTCACTCCCCCACAGGTCAATCCATTGTAGAACGGACACACCAGAACATCAAGAAGCTCCTTAACCAGCAGCAGGGTGGAACAGAGAAAAAATCGCCCATTGAGTGCCTCTATAAGGCTCTTTTTACTATCAATTTTTTGAACAATTCATTTGTGGAGCCAGTCCCCCCCGTATTCCGGCACTTTTCAAATTCGGCCCAATCCAAATTAAAAGAACAACCACCGGTGTTGGTTAAGAACCCAGAAAGCGGGCAGGTGAAAGGGTCCTATCCTCTAATTGTTTGGGGAAGGGGGTATGCCTGTGTGTCTCTACCCCAGCAGGACCTAGGTGGATACCAGTGCCTAACATCAAACCCTATCGAGAGGCAAACCCTGAGAATGGTGATACAGAGAAGCAACAAGAACAGGACAGAGCGGCGTGGAAGAGAAGGCACCATAAGGAGGAAGATACAGATCTACCGGAACGCCAGAAAGACAGGAATGAAGATATACCGAGACGACAAAACAGTTTTTAAACCCCCCCGTCTTCTCATAGTTTTCCCTCGGATGTTTCCCTAGTGTGTTTCCCTAGAACTTAAACCTATCCCTGTGGGGGGGAGGAGAAGGAATGAGGAATGATTTCATTAAGTGGTTGAGTTCTGATATTGGTCAATACCCTAATATATGTTCATTTTTCGTTAAGGAAAGACACCCTGAACCCCCAGAGAGCCCTAAAGATGACATCAACCCACTTGTTCTTTCTGTGGTTGCTAGCCGTTGCCTTCTCTGGAGTGTCACCATGGCTCGTTCAACAGCCAAAGGAAAATGTGTGGGTGACTCTGACCAAAGTATTAAAGCAAGACAGCATGTGCCTCATCCGGGATAGTGCGTCTAACCCCATGTCCACGCGCCTGGTCGGGATTCCTTGGGACTCCAAAGAGTTCAAGGCCATAGGTAGGGGAGCCCACCCGGCCCATAGCTGGGATAAATGGATGAGGACCCTTCCCCATGCAAACACTGAACCCCAAGATTTGCACTTGTTGGGGTCAGCCAAACCACACTATTGCACCCATTTTAACCCCATATATAATTGGCATGATTCCTCATCTCGAAAGAGAGGACCGTACAAGGATGTCTCACCGATTGATAAAGGGTCTTACTCAGATTCCCTGTGGTGTAATGACACCGAAATAACATGGTCCAACTCCATTAAAGATCCCAGGGTGCTCCCTAATGGGGTATTCCTCATTTGTGGAGACCGAGTATGGGCCAGAATACCTTCTCATCTTAAAGGGGGTCCTTGCACTCTTGGTAAACTTACCCTGCTAGCACCAGACAAAAATCAAATTTTGAATTGGCAGAACAAATCCCAGTTGGCGCGTCAGAAAAGACAAATTCAAGATTTGGACCCAAATTGCAACAGTGAAGTCGTCGATTGGTCCTTTTCAAAAAGGGTAGCTGCCTCTATTTTTGTGCCCTGGGCAGCCGCAGCAAAAGCCCTCGGTGAGCTTTCTCACCTAGAGTGCTGGCTGGGCAAGCAGGCCAACTTGACATCGAGTGCCTTGACCCAACTCCTAGAAGACGAGGAGGCCACCAGGCACGCAATGCTCCAAAACCAAGCAGATATTGATTTCCTTTTACTGGCCCATGTACATGGCTGTGAAGAGTTTGAAGCCTTGTGTTGCTTGAACTTATCCTCCAATGGCCAGAGCATCCGCAAGACTCCCAAGCAAATGAAAGAGCAACTTCACCAGCTGAAAACGGAAGGCACGGACTGGCTAAAAAACTTAATGGACCAGTGGGGAATCTCAGGGTGGGGGGTCAGGATCCTCCACTCAATTTTATGGGTTTTATTGACAAATATCATTGTCTTGTGTGTTCTCACTTGTTTTAAAATTCTTTTGTTGTCTTTAATCCAACAGGCCTTCTTTAAGAAAAAAGAAGGGGGAGATGTGGCAGCCGTGGAAGTTACCTCCGAGACTCCAGGGGTAGCAGAAGCCCAAGAAGAGAAGAAAGGACTTTGGTAGAGGGCTTCCAAGACTGCTAAACTCCCCCCGGGGACTGGAGTGGCCATGGTTTAGCCCAGGGCAAACTTACTTGGTTACTAGTTATGTCTATCATCTCCCCCCTTCTAGAAGATTACCTATTACTGGATGATTGATTCACTGTTACTCCTTACCTCCTCCCCTCTCGCCCGTCCATTGGACTGGTTCCCTGACCCTGCGCTTGTACCTCCCTGGGACCCTCAGATGATTGGTTAGTACGTATCCCTCATAAGGTGGTTGCAGAGAGTATTTGTGGCTTTTGGTCCCTGGATTCCCTCTGTCCTGGACCCCCTGCAATAAAGCCGCACAGAATTCATCCATACCAGAGGTCCCTCTTGCCTTATTTCTACTTCAGCAGCTAGCGATCGCAGCTTCTCGCTCCCGGCGCGTCACCCCGCTGGGCAAGCAGCTTCACTGGCCGGTGTCTAAGCGACACTGCCAGAGTGCCTCCTTTGGACAAGGACACTTCTGGAACGTGGCCAGCTGGAGGCTGTCTGGAAATCCGGGCTGGACACCAATAGCTAGCGAACAGCAGGCCTGTAATAAATCCATCGGCCTGACAGTTTGTTAGTTTTCTCAAGGTTTACAGGTTTTCGAAGAAACAGGATGCCTTTCCTGTTCTTAGATAGTGTGTTATCTAAGTTTTTCCGTGCTTCCCAGGAACTTTCTGCAGTGTCAGGCTTGTTTCTTTCTCACACAGCTGCAATCATAAGGGAAGGTGAAGAAGATACCCATTGAAAGCAAAACAATTTGGGATAACACAACTGAATTTAAAAAGAAATTCCATCTTAGTGGTACCTAGTAAATTTTACCTATGATCCCATCAGCAGCACAGCCACAGCTTTTGTGTTATTACTGCATAATATTTTGGCATATGAAATATACCAAATAATTGCATTAGGATTAAATCACAATGGAACTATATCTTCTGGAGCACAGACTATGGGCCCAAAAAGATGGAAATAAATAACAGAATATTGATGTCAATGAGTGCATTGCACAGAAGCAACAATGATTTATTTGCGTAAATAACACCATTAAAACTCAAGACATTTGTCTTGACACTGAGCAAAATGTTTGTCATTTTGAGATTCATCCCAATGAAAACCTGGAAATGGTATTTGTGTATATTGGTAAAGGATGCGCTTGCATGAGAACCCCTTATGATTTTGTATTTGTGGATAATGTTACTGTAGATACAAGTAATCACTAATACCTGTGCTTGTAACTGTGTTGAAATTACAGGATGCGATTTTAGTTATTCAGCTCGTTATATTCTATCTATTATTAGAATCTAACTATACTGTGCCTTGGGGTGATTCCTAATGGTAATGTATCCCAAAATCATCTGGGCCCAAAAATTATTACCGTATCTTTAAGACTCTATCCTTAAGGTACCTCCCTGGGGCTGGGGGGGGGGGGGGGGGGGTTAGACCAAGTTTGACACTGTCTCTTGGAACAGACTCTGGATCAGTTTCATCACTTTGCATCATGTGCAGTCATCTTGTGCAAGGCCTCAGGAATGGGTCTGGGGAACACTTCAGGGGGTCTTTGATGGATTATGATACCCTCAGCTGCCTCTCACATGAATGTCCCATGGATGGGGCCTTCCCAGGGTGAGGGGGTTTTATAGCTGAGGTAGTTTGTGTAACAGAGGATGGGTGTTCACTGCCTCTGACCAGAGGTTATGCCACACACCCAAAACTCTCCTCCCTCTTTGGTTCGAGGGGAGTCTGTGCAAACCTGGCCTCGTCAGCTAAGCATGTGGGCTACAGCCTCTCATACCCCAAACCCAACCAGGGATGATTTTCAGGACAGCTGCTGGACTTGGCCCTCCCGTGGATGCATTCTTCTTCCCCAGCCTTATCTGCTTCTTCCCAGACCTGAGGTGATTGAATAACAGTGTTACTTTTATCTCAAGTTCCCTTAGGCAGCCTAACTCACAGTCTAAGGTTCCAGTCAGAAGGCATATTCAGGGTGGGGTGGGCTTCCTTGGTGCAGCTTCATTGGTGCAGCTTCATTATACAGTGTTGCTATAATGGGCAAAAGTCTTTCATAACAATGTTTAAGCCATGAACCATAACATTTCAGTCTCTGACAGTTGATAGACTTCAAAGCATTACTGCCATAGGCTTGTTAGCGTAAGAAAACACATAATCACGGAATGATTATATGGGTGCTTTAATAAAAGGGCCCTGGGAGCAGGGGTCTTCGGACCCAGATCAAGCTCTGCCATGGGTTTGAAAATGAACACATTTTATACTATATCCAGCTTACAATCATCAGTTAATCATTAATTCAACACCACTCTATCGGATACATTGTTTTCATTCAAGCATAAGTTTCAGCCCCCCTTTCTTACTACCCCCTTACATTTCCCAGGATTGTTGCAAGTGAATTATTATTCTTACTCATATTTCCTACGCAATCGTTTCATTAATCTTGTCGTAAGTAATCGTCACGGAAAAGCACACAGGTGCGGTTCTCGTTCTCGTGACTACCCTTCTAACAAAACAACACCTAAGGCCTACAAGGCTTATCGATCCCACAACCTAAAACTACCACCAACCCCAAAATCATTTTGACCCCTATGCTATCAGGCTTGAGGCCTCTTTGTAAGGGGGGAAGGGAGATAAGTTCGGAGACGAAAACACAGCCTGGTGAAGATTTGCACATGCTCTGGAACCTTTGATATATGTAACACAGGGCTCAGACTCTGCTGCTTTTTGCCCCTGCTAAAATGAGTTTAGCAGTGTGTGTGTCTCCATTTGTTTTTGGAATCCTCCAGCCAGCAAGATGATGGAATAAATCTACTCTTTGCACTTCAGCTGTGGGTCATAGTTGCCTTGGTGTTACCTGCATATATTTGGTTCACACAGGGACTAATTTCAAAAACAGCCTCAGAGACACATGGTATTGAGTGGGTGTATCATATTCCCTATCATGCACCAGCCTCTGCAAAAACTGAATGGTACTGTTGGGAGGAAAGGGTTAAAACTGGAAGATATGGTGAGAAGGGAGAAATAGTTATTTTTGCTCAAGATAACCTTGCAGCTGGGGGATGCTAAGAATATTCGTTGTGGGAAATTTCACGCTATTTTCTGCCTGTCTTAAGAAGTGGAATTTCTGTAGAAGATAACAGAATGCTGCAAAAGACCTAAAAAACATTCTTCATCGGCCAAGTCCTCCCAGTGGGGGGAAAGAGAGATAAGAAGAGATTGTAAAACATGGCCTTGTGAAGGATTGTGCCTGCACCAGACCTTTTTGAAATGTGAGGCCTGGAACAGCCCAAGTGCTTTTTGCCCCTGCTAAGACAGAATAAGCTTAGCAGTGTGTGTGTCCCCATTTTGCCAGCGTGGTGATGGAACAAATCTACTCTTTACACTTCAGCTGTGGATTTTGGCCATCTTGGTTACCTACATATATTTCAGTTCACACAAGTACAATGGACTGGTAAAAACTACTGAAAGCAATGAGTGGTGGTGATGCCTTTTTCTCTGGTTCTAGAATTAAGAGCCAGACATGGTTAAGGAATAAGAGTTTTTACCTCGGTATTTAATAAGGATCCTTATGGTGCAATAATTCGTCAAGGTGGAATACGCCAAAATGCACACACACAGTATATCGCATATACAGTTTTATAGACCTTGCAAATTAGCATATCTGACAAAGATCCCCCAGTGAGAGGCTTAAATGAATGGCGTGACATTTCTCTATTCTAAAGTATTCCCCCCCCGCCCCTAGATGGGTTTAATCCTAGTTTACAGAATATGTTCTAGAGAGAACCTTGGTTTCTCAAGATAGTGTAAGGCTTTCCAGCCTCCAACTGTGAGGCCTTTAGGACATTTGGTCTTCTGGCCTAGCAGAATACCAGGACTATGCTAAGATTTCAGGCTTAAAGAATTACAAGTATGTATGCTAAGAATACTGAGAATGCATAAAGGTATATAAAAAGAAAAGGCAAAAATCATCATGGCATCAGTGGAACCTTCAAACATTGGAATCTACATTTAGCAAAGGCCACCTGGTTAGCTAACACCAGAGGTTCCACCAATTGAGCTGGTCCTGCCCAATCAAAACCTCCATGTACTGTAGAAGGGGATCAAGTCCTTGTGGTACATATGAGGAATGTGTTAGGGAAGACAGTTTGGATTAGTTCTGCCTCAAGCAAAGGCAAACCCATCCATGAGATTGCTTTTGCTCAAGGACTGGGGTGCCCTTGGCGAGTCATGCAGAGGGATGGGGAAACATGATGTGTACCTCAAGGGGATTTGATTTTTGGGTGAGAACAGTCTGTAATGTTGAATTTTATGATATTGGTTGCTAAATGACACTGCCACTGTATGCCAGAACTCCCATAGTTAATGAGAAGGGACTGCTCCAGATACACCAGTTGGGAGCTCCTGATGCAGCAACCAGCTGACAGCACACCAGCCCTCCTGCCCTGGAAGACACGTAGGATGGATAAGAATCCACAGTCATGGACTAAATGAACTCAACAGACACCTTGAAGGGACAGCCATTGACTATGGAAATTATGCCTGTGCTTGTGTATATTTATATATATGTGTCTTAGGTTACAATGGTATGTATTCGATCACCATCTTCACAAGATGTTGGGGCCAGGTGGGGCAGTTTTCCTGGCTCATCCCTGATGGCTCCAGGACATGTTTTTTAATGGGCCAACTGTTGGAGCATTTTGCTTTGCTCATCCCTAATGGCTCCAGTTAATGGGCCATTGAGTCCCACTGATAAAACTACATCATCTCATTGTGAGATGCTCTGCCCAGAGTGAAAAACCAATGTATCCCTAACTGGATATAAACTAAAATTTGAAACACCACAAGTCAACTTTTCCACTGGATTCCCAGAGGAAGACCAGACCCTTCTACACCACCACTGGACCTTCAGAGGAGAACTACACCTTTCACAGGATCACTGCTTCAACAGAACTACATCTATCACTCCCAGAGGACTGCAGCCACCTTCTAAGTGGACTACTACCAACACCCTGACCGACAGGGTGTCAGGTTGTATTCTGACTCTGTCAGTGTTTTTGTACTATTGCATTTATTTTAATTTTTCTATTAAATTGTAGTTCTGACTTTGAGACTCTCACTGATTTGCTTTCAAACTACCACAATATGGATGGGGGCGGGGGAAGGTGTAGGATCTGGTGGTGAGTAGATAGTATAGAATAAGGGGTGAATAATGTCCTGGTTCCAGCCCAGATCAGCAGGAAGGGGCATGACCAAGACTGTGTTATTCAATACCACATTACATCATTATCAGGGGAAGCGAAAAGGGACTCTCTTCCAGGAAGGAGGGGCATTCCTTTCCAGTGGAACAAATCGTGACAGGGTGGGGAACCCATGTACCAGAAAACAAGAATAGGTGTGGCAGACAATTGTCTGAACAGATCTACTGACATGAAAATTATCATTATTATATTAGCAAGGCTATTAAGCGATTAGCACATGATGTAAATTTAATTTCAGTTTTTTTATATTAAATTACAAACCATCAGTATTGATGAAATTGGCAATCCTTCCATATTACTGTATTATAAAACACTTCACAGACTCTTGGGAATTTCTGCATTAAACACTATAGAATTAATTTGAACTGGACTGAAGGTTTATGATTTGTTTTGTTTGATGCAGGATTTCTATGCTGAATGACTGACAATTTCATAGGCACTTACCCTTTTAGCAGAAGACAAACATGGTAAAGGTAATACATTTGGCACTAGGGAAAACTGCTGAAGAAGTTAATACAAGTTCATTCACAGGAATTACATGGCAAGTTCATAAGAACATATAGTCATTGCATGTAGCAACTCTTCTGTTGTCATGATTGACATAAAGGTTGTCGAAGAGGTGAACATTGTGTCTTTTTTGACAAATTAAATTATTATGCTTGTTTATTTGGATTAATGTTTTCATCTGGTGACAACACATGAAGCCTGACTGACTATGGATGCCCCTGAAGACTGACCTAGAAGAGAATTTGCATTTCATGTTGCCAACATTCAGACAGGAGGGCCTAGTTATAGTCAGTGCTGCTCACTTCTTTTCCTAAGGTGCCTCAGCCAAATAAACCATCAGCTCTGTTGTAGCTGTTAGGTGTTGCTCAGCTGTTTTCTTCAGCTCTGGGGGACTTGGAGCTATAGGAGCCAAGCTGGTCATCACTGCAAGGAACACTTAGACTTGCTGAGTAGTATTTCAGTGCAGTTTTTGACACCACTTAATGATATTCAAGTACCACTGAAATTATAAAAGAAAAACAACGCTGTGTGCATGCCCTTGCATATAAGGCTAGTTATGTAATGAAGGGAGCTGAAGAGAATCATATGTATTGATTTGTGTTGGTAGGAGTTGAAGGTCCCAGGCCCTCCACCAGTTAGGCTTCCAGAATATTTTGGCAGATCACATTAAGCTACATATCCACTTGCACAAAATACAGAAACATAATTTTCCAAATCACATCTATAAGAGCAAACATGTATTTGCCTTCAGCAATCAGAATGCACCCATGTATTTGTTTTGATTTCACAGTTGTGTGATTTGGTATACTATTTACATAGAGCTTGTTTAGCATAACTTGCTTAGCATTAGTAGCTAAATTTGCTGAAGCCTCAGGTCACAGGCCATGAACTTTCACCTAGATATGCTGAACTTTTACCTAGATAAGTAAAAGAAGGCCCCAGAGCCAGTTCAAGGCAGAAGATAAGGAAACTACATTCATTAACAGAAGCTGCAACTTGAGAGAAATGGCCCACCTAAAGACAATGAAATGTATCGATGAATAACCAGAAGACACAAGACCCTAATATTACTACTGGTCTGAACTGTTGCATGAGGGGTGGGAAACTGAGATTATAAGGGTATAATTGCCCAGGGATTTCTTTTGTTTGAGGTCCCTCTTCAGAAACATCCAGCTTAAGTTATAGTGCTATTAATAAAAAGGACTACATAGAAGAAGCTCATTTCGACTTATTAATTCAGCAGAAACCTAGAATTGAACCCTATTATGGTGGTTAGCAGGTACAATTTCCATAACACAGTAACGGCAGTCAATTATTGCCAGCACTTGGCTACAAGTAATTTTTACGTACTTGTTGGTTCATTTATAAAACTGGCAAACGTAGAGACTTTAAGTCTGGGAGAAAAATGACGGTGTTTAATATTATCCTAATGATGAATTAAATTGCATTTTTCTTTCATGTTCAGAAAGCATCCGTGTTCCTCCCAGGGGCGGAACACTGGAAGCCCCTCCCCCACAGCCAAACGTTCTGCCAGGCGCAATGGCCACCCACACCCAACGGCTGCTCCCCACCCGTAGCTATACGGTGCTGACACACGCACACATCCCAGACTACAACTCTCAGAATGCTCCGAGCAGTCGAACCACACCCCTCACTACCTGCGCACCCTGTCGTGTGAAAGGTGACCCTACCGTCACTTCCGCACGCTGTGCAGGCCGGGAATACGAGTAGCGATTGGCCGGCGCCTGCCCGGCTTTTCAACGTGTAAGGGAGCAGGAAGCGGTAACGACAGAGCGAGCGCGGCAGGGTGAAGGGCTCCTCACGGTGAGTTACCCAGCAGAACTGCCTCCAGAGTGTGACCCGGCTGGGAATTGAAAAGGAATCGATTTAATGCGCCCTTTGATGACGTAATAACGACTAATGAGGTGGCGGTGTTGCTAAACGCATGGTTTGGGCCGGCACTGGTTGGGTCCCCTCCTCAGGGGCGCCCTTTTAGGACACTTGCGCCTGCCGGCGGTTGTGTACACTTCTCTCGAAATGTCCGTGTCCGTGCCCGTGCCCGTGCCCGTGCCCGGCAGGCACTAAGCGCTGACTAGGCCTGCCGCTTCTGAGACTCGGCGGACGCACATTTGTTTCTCTGCCTGAGGCGGGCTCTGCTGCCGCCTTACGATTGGCGGGGTTCGCGCAGACTACTGTCAGCACCCGCCAGTGGAGCTGCGGCTGTCCGCAGGGCTGTGAGGGGCTTTGACAGGGCTGGGCCTCGGCCTCGCTTTCGAGAGCTCCGCGCAGACTCGAGCCGGCGGGAGCTGGAAGGGGTTTTGGCGGCGGGTCGCAGTTCCGCCTCTCAGCTGCTATGGACAACGTGAGGCCTCTCCTGCCCCTCGGAAGTGCGACACTCAATGTATGCCCTGCCCTGCTTGTCACGGCGTGGGTGCCTTGGTCGCCTCTGTCTTACCGATAGCGAGGCCTTGTATATGATTGAGAGGGAACTGAGGGACTGGCTCTTTTCCTTGCTCTGTGGTTGCTATCTTTGAAGAAAAATAAATAGAAAAGTGCGCAAGAAATTCTCATGTCTGTGTTATTTTGAAGCAACTACTGCTGTTACCCACCAAACACCCCTCATTCTCCTTTCCTGATGTGGCTACAATGAGATGGCAGTGATTTGGCCAGTGCTCAGTCTGCTGTTCTGTGTTGTCTGCTTTGCCTGCCTGCTTTTGCGTACAATACATATAGACAAAGAAAACGAGTATCTTGTGCCTGAAATAAGAGGAGTTCCTGTTGAAGTCCAGGAGTGTAGAAGTAATAAGATGGCTTCGTTGAGGTAGATTTATAAGAACAAATTTGCTAATTGTGTGCATATTGTGTGAGATGCATTTAGTGTCAGAAGTTAATAAGGTTAAGTCAGTAGTCAACTGGGTCTACTGAAAAATCCAGGTAAATAACTGAATTAATCCAGTTTTCATCACTCATAAATGAGCCTGCATATGAGTGTCAATTTGGATCACTTCTGTCTGCCTTCCTTGGCATCTTGGTTTTTCTCTGAGGACTGCATTTCACTTCTTGCTCCAAAGTAGTCATGCTCTCATTGAACATATGCTGTTCTGTTGGGCTTTCTTCTGCAATATCACAGAGTTTAAAATGACAAGGTTTAATGAATGCTGCAACTGTATTTAGATGGATGATAAATTAACTTTTTTTTACTAGTCTTGTATTAATTCGGGACAAAAAATTATCATAAGTTGGTTTTTTATTTGTGATTTTTAGTGTTCTGAGAGACTGAAACTTTAAATAATTTCTTAGATTGGAGGGCTTGCTCTGTTATTTTGGGGGGGTGTAAGATCTCCCTATAAACACACAATTTGGAAGTAAATTCTGGATAGGTGGAAATAATGAGATTTGAGGTTGAAATTTTGTTTGGTTTAACTTTTAGGGAATTACACTTTTAACTGCAAGTCATCTATCAATGTACAATGTGTCAAAAGTGGGCAAGAAAAATTAAACAGTGAAGTAAATGGCTGACAACTTTATACATGAAACTTGGTGGAATTGTTATGGATGACTTGAGCCGAATTGTAAAGTTTAACTAAATTTATTAACAAAGTGCCAATTAATAACAATTTAAAATTTAGAATAGCAACAAAGAAACCTTCAGAACAATCAGGGATATACCCGCAAAACCGTAAAATCGCAAGTCAAAAAAATTAGCAATCCCTGTGTGGGATTGGGCCCCTCTACCATCCGCAGTTCAGGTAAGAAGAACCCCCCTGCAGGGAGGGCTCAGTCTATTATACCCAGTCCATGCCTCATTGTCATTGACTGGTCTGGCTCTGGTATCTGCCTCCCTCTGTTACTCATTGGTGTCTTCGATGTCACGTCTATTCTGTGACATTCTTCTGGAACCTTCGTCCTTCTTCGGTCTCTGATTTGCCGTTTCATACTCCTTGATGTAATGTCCATCCCGTCCCCCCCCCCCCCCCCCAAAGAACAGGCTTTTACAACGACTGGGTTCATTCTTATAACTATTCAATTTACATATAAAATACCAGGTAACCTTAATTAACATTCCTTTTAATTATCAACACGTTTCTCTCCAACAAAAACTAACCCCTGAACTTTATTAACCAGTAACCTTATAACACTTAACCGTAACTCATCTATAACAGAATGATGGATGGAAGAAAGATGCTGGTCATCTGTCTTAGACTTATCATTACAGATGAGGTGAAGGTAGCAGCATTCTTTTCCTTCAACCTCACTTTCTCTCTTGCCCTCACAAGATCCTGATATGTATTTCAGCATCTGCTTGGCAAAGCAGTGATAGCAGATAGAACTAGACTTCCATAAGCAGTTGCTTCTGCTCTTTTTCATCTCTTGGCAAATGATTTCTCCATGAGACGGTTTTTCTGAGATGCAAGAAAGAGTGTGTTTTGTGGTAAAAATAGGAATTCCACAATTTCCTTTACCTGATGTCTGTTAGTCATAAGACAATCACTTTGCTTTTATCATAACTAGGTAATTCTTCTTCAGTATGTGTTTGTTGGAAACAAGGTAGAATTTACACATCTGTACAGGGATGTTAGCAAGCATACTGGCATTAGCTCAGGACTTTTCAATTCCAATGACATGAAAAATCTGCACAAGTTAGGGAACACTTGCTATCTAGTTTCTTCTAGCACTCTAAAGAAAACTTCTATCTTTGCCACACCTTAATTTTCCATCTCTATATTCCATGTTTGGCTTGATACTAGCCACTCTCCTAACTTTCTTCCTTTTGTCCATACTAAGTACAAAAATAAAGGAATTTGAGATATATCCTTCAGTATAAAACTCATTCAAGCCTAATGACCATCTTCTCTCAGAAACCATATGTTCTTCAGAGATAGACTATAACAAGAAACAAAGTTTTTGCATTAATGTGACTTTGAAATGTCTTTGCTTTTTCTGTGGCATTCTCAGTGTGAGCCATGTGAATGTGGAAGTTGAAGATGAGTGCTGCTGCACGGATCTGAAGTAATTTTGCCCAGAGTTAATTTGTGAAATGCTTTAATTGAAGCATTTGAACTCTCTCCAGATATTCTTTTGCATCAGCAGCACACCCTCTGTGTCTCATCCACAGGCACAGACTTCTGCTAAACTTCTTCAAGGTTGAAGATCTCTGCAACTCCCACCTCCAGCTATGTTTGTTGTATAAAGGAGGAAGAGCCATGAGATTACAAGCCTCTATCTCTCTTTTAAAAGTTGGCAAAGAATATGTCACCTTGTAGGGAGAGAAGTGTAAGAAGCCTGGGTGAATAAGAAAGTCTTTGCTCCTGGGTGTGACAACACATTAAATCCCTGGCAACTCCTGTGTACCCAGAAGCTGAAAAGTGCTGTTTTATTACATCCTTATTTAAAGGAAGGAAACATCTTGCATTTACTAGATACAAAATGTGACTTAAGTATGAAAAATTTTAGCACCATCCTTTCACAGAGGATTGGTAGAATTGCAAGAAGTAACTATAAACATTCTGACATTATGTTGCCAAGATGGAGAATAGTTAGCTGTGGAGATGTTACACCCCTGCAGTATTTGCTTTGAGGGAGGTGGGTCCCTGCTGAATTTGTAGAATAAAGAAATGTATTTACCAACTTTGACTGTTTCTTCATGCTGTCTCGGTTTGAGACAAGTTAAGAGGAAACGTTCTGAAATTAACGTCTCCTCTGAAGAAGGCAGATCTTGGCACTCCCTTCCCCCACCAAAAGGAATTTCTTGGAGGAAAGTGAAAAAAACTGTTTCTAAACTGCATATAAATAAGGCCATACTTCATTAACCCTCATGTTTCCTACCTGACAGCTAAAATCAGGTAAACCTATTACCAAGACAGTTTGATGTTTCCATTGGTTTTGTAGTCTCTGAGAAGTGCTACTTAGTTCATGCCTGTATAATAAGCTGACTGTGCATAGTACTTTCTAAATGGCACAGTATTCTTACTGTCCTACCACATCTTTTGCAGACTAATCCTCTTGCCACGGAAGCCGAAGAAATTATGGAATGTATCCAGGAATTCCCTGAACACTATAAAGTTATTTTGGATAGACTGAATGAACAACGTGAGCAGGACCAGTTTACAGATATCACGCTGATTGTTGATGGTATGTATACACCTGAGAACCGGTTGGTATCCGGAGAATTTTGAAAGCTGTGCTGGGAAGCTGTTTGGTTTGTCACAGGTCAACTGTCAAACTGGGCTGCTAACATTCCTGGCTCTTTATTGGTGTGTGAGTTGCTTGCAGAGTTTCAGTTATTAATCTTGGGCTGAACAGAGTCTCCAGCAGAGATTAATAATTTTGCTTCTGCTTTTTATAGAATCCCAGAATGGCCTGAGCTGAAAGGGACCTTAAAGCTCATCTGGTTCTAACCTCTTGCCATGGGCAGGGACACCTTCCATTATACCAGGTTGCTTCAAGCCCCATCCAACCTGGCCTTGAACAGCTCAGGGATGGGGCAGCCACAGCTTCTCTGGGCAACCTGTGCCAGGGCCTCACCACCCTTGCAGGGAAGAATTTCTTCCTAACATCTGATCCAAATATCCCCTCTTTTAGTTTAAAACCATTCCCACTTGTCCTATCACTATCTGCCCATGTAAATAGTCACTCTTTTTTTATAAGCTGCCTTTAGGCACTGGAAGATGCTCTAAGGTCTCCTCAGAGCATTTTCTTCTCCAGGCTGAACAGCTCTAACTCTCTCTGCCTGTCTTCATAGGAGAGGTGTTTCAGCCCTGTGAGCATCTTTGTCCTCCTCTGGACCCACTATAACAAGTCCAGATTATTGTTGTGCTGAGGACTCCAGAGCTGGATGCAGTGCTCCAGGTGGAGTTCCATGAGAGCAGAGTAGAGGGGGAAAGTAGGGAGTCCATTCTGAACAAGGAGCTGAACTTGTACAAATATTGGTTGATTATTTAAAAAGAAAAAAAAAAAAAAGAAAAACTGCCCTGAAATGTGGTCGCCTTACTTCTTGGTTATCTGCCTACTATTTTAATCTATAGTTAAAATAGGGTAGAACAACTCACTTATCCTTTTCTATGTGTTCTAAAGACATAAGTATTAGTTTAAAAGGAAGATGGAGATGCAAATGGTTATTATCTCATTAGAAAAAGTGGTGTCTGATAGGTCACCTAAGATTGCTTCTTATCCCAAACATGTCTTAGAATGGATGAGCACTTCAATGAAGATAGGCAGTGTCCACTAGGACAGATGTAGCTAAAGGAGTACCACCTCATCCTTATAAGGATAGCAAGAACTCACTTGAAAGAAAAGGAACCTACAGAGCCTGGATTAGAAAAAAGTAAGCAAATGAAGAAAAAAATTATTCTTTGGAATCACCGTAATTTCACTGACAACGCACAAAATTTATCCTGAATGTTTGTTCCTGCTCTGGTATTACCAAATCCATGTGTTGAGCTCAAAACTGTTTTCTTGTGCAGCTGTGTAGTTCTAATACATGTTGGTTCTCTTACCTCTGTCCCATGGAGCCTTCTGGATGTTCATGCCTGCACCAGGGAGAAGGCAACACTGTGATGGGGAATACACAGTCTGGAAAACAGGAAGAACAGAGTTAAACCAATTTTGTTCTGCAGGGATCTTTATGCTGGCAGAAGTGCTGATTAAATACATCCATATGTAAGAGCAGCAAAAACCAAGGAGAGCTTTGTGCTGATTTGGCACAGCCTAGTTTTTGGTAGCGGGGGAGTGCCACAGAAGTAGCTTCTGTGAGAAGCTGCTAGAAGCTTCCACCATGTCAAACAGAGCCAATCTCTGATGGCTCTGAAGATGGACATGTTGCTGGCCCAATTAGAGAGGTTGGTAATGCCTCTGTGATGACATATTTACAAAGAAAATCAAAACTGCGCATGTGCAGTTTTTTCAGGGGTGGCGCCATCTCGGTGCAGCCCGTGGTGAGCCTTGCCTGCCTGGCCACTCCTAGCTAGCCACGCTGCAGGCAGAAGGGCAGGGGTGATGGCAGCGGCTTCTCCTTCCTGGCGGCCCGCATAAAGAGAGGCGTTAAATAGCGCAAGCGCTGTGGTGGCCACCACAGCCTGTGCAGTGGCAGCGGGACCAGCTGACTGCAAACATGGCGACTCCCTGGTGCGGAACCTAAATGAGATTCACCTTTTGGTGCTGCGAGATCCTGCAGGAATCTTTGAATTGGTGGAACTTGTTGGCAACGGTACTTACGGACAGCAGTTTTTCTTCTAGTCAGAGAAGAGGAGGAAGTGAGGACATGTGAGGGAAAACAACATGGCGGCAGCAAGGTCAGTGGAAAAAGAGGGGGAGGAGGTACTCCAAGCACTGGAGCTGAGATTCCTCTGCAGGCTGTGGTGAGGACTATAGTAAAATAAGCTGTCCCCATGCAGCTCATGAAGTCCACAGGGGATGCAGAGATCCACTCACAGCCTGTGAGAGAAGTACTCACACTGGAGCAGGTGGATGCTGGAGAAAGCTGTGATCCAGTGGGAGATATGAATAGAGAGAGAGGACCCCTGCTTCCAGAGATAGAGAGAGAGGGCCCTTTCTTCCAAACTAGAGCAACCTATCCTTAGAGGACTGCACCCCATGGACAAGTGACCCATGCCACGGCAGTTTCAGAAAGACTCTTTGCCCATGGGAGGGACTCATGTTGCAGTAATTCTGGCAGGACTGCTGCTTGTGAGATTGGAGCCATGTTGGAGAAGTTCACAGAGAACCGTCTCCTGTAGGAGGAACCCCACGGCATAGCAGAGGGAAGACTCCTCTCCCTAAGCAAAGAGAAAAAGATTTCAGATGACAAACTGACCAAAATCCCTGCACAATTTCTCCTTGCGCTGTTTGTGGGAAAGGCAGAAGGGGGTGGGAGGGAAAAAAGGTGTTTAAAAGGCTTATTTTACTTCTCATTATCCTCCACTGACTGTTAAAAATAAATTTACCTTATACCTTTAAATTGGAACCTGTTTTGCCCTTGGAATGTTTTCTCCAATCCTCATCTGTTGTGGTTTCACACTGGCCCAACACCAGGCACCCACAAGAGTTGCTTGCTCACCCTCCCCTGCCACAGCTGAGCAGAGGGGAGAGAAAAATTAACGAAGGCTTCATGAGTTAAGGACTAGGAGAAAACACGGCAAGGGCAAAACAGACTCAGCTTAGAGGTACAAAGTGAATTTATGACTAACAGAATCAGAGGAGGATAATGAGAAATAAAATAAGCCCTTAAAACACCATTTTCCCTCCCAGCTCCTCCCTCCTTCCCACCGACAGTGCCGGGAGTCAGGGCATGAGGGTTTTTGGGTCAGTTCATCACAGAGATTTTCTTCCGATGCTCCAGGAGAGGAGTCCTTCCCCTGAGACCGTGGAGTCCCTCCCACGGGAGACAGTTCTCTGTGAACTTCCCCAGCATGAGTCCACTCTCACGAGCAGCAGTCCTACCACACCTTCTGCTATGTGAATTGCCCCCACAGGCAAACAGTCCTCCCAAAAGTGCTGCGGTGTGGGTGTAGTGGTTTTAGCTCACCTATTCAAGGCTCTGGCCAAATGCCAGCACACTTAGCAAAATTTACCTGATGTTTGCTGTGAGATGAGAATTAGGAGTAGGCAAAGCAGGCTCAAACTTTATAAAGTACAAAGAAAGTTTATTAATATACCTAAGACAGAGGGAAAAAAAACCAAGAAAAAACCAGAACAAACTCCTCAGACCACCCTTCCTTCCCCCACCTCTCCATTTCTTTTTCCCTGACAACATACAAAAGACAACACTTCGACCTCCAGTCAGTTTACCATCTCTGAAATAGCTCTCGTTTCAGTTCATTTAGGGAGAGAAGTCTCTTTTCTTTACACCATGGATTTTCTGTAAGAAAAATACAGTTTTTATAAGTCTTCAGCCTCACCATAAGCCGCCACCCGGAAGAAAGATCAGCTTAATGGTGGCTCCCTCCCATACCAGTAGCCTTCCTACAGCCACTATGGTGGGTCATGAACAGTCCACAGGGTACCTGTTTTAAGGATGCACAGTTCAATTGCAGCAACAAAGAAAATCCCTTCTTCTGTGCTGAGCAACACAGGTTCTCCTGACAACATAAGTTCTCTAGCATTCCCCTGGGACCAGGGCTCTGGGTCACAGCCTCTCCTCTCTCTTGGTTCGAGCTTCTCATGACGCTGTACTTATTTCCACACCTACTTGTCTTTACCCAGGTATTTCAGTTCATTGGCTGCAATTAGAACCTCACATCCTCCCTTTAGACTATATCTTCATATATTGCAGGGAATTTATTAGCTCAGTCCCCAACCATGGCTCTCCAAAAGAATTTTCAGCTTCCCTCTTGAAGCACTTCTCATACACCTTCCTCTAGGCATCGGTTCTGCTTTCCTCACTGACTGCAAAGTCTCTATGCTGCATATATGTAGATGTCCTCACTCGTTCCTCTCTCTGTGCAAGGAAGGATGGGTGTCTGTAAATTTAGTCCAGGCATGGATAGAGTTAATCTCTCTCTCTCTCTCTCCTGCATTGTGACAATCACGTGCTCTCTGCCGGGCTGTTTGAAAAGGTCCGAGCAGGATGGCAGAAGCTCTCAGAGTCTCTGTGGCCTGGCTCTGTGAAGCTGGCTCGGCCTGGTAGGGCCAGCTGGGCCTGGGCTGACAGGGCAGGGCCTGGCCCAAACTGGATGGAATCCGGCCTGGTCCTTCCTGGCCCAGAGCAGGGATCTGGCCCTGTCTAGTGTAGCTGACATACCAACTGAACTGTATCTGCTGAAAATTCCATCTGGTTCCTCCCCCATGCCTGGCTGCAGCGGCACGGCCGTTCTAAACCTCTCTTCCCCCCCACCTCCCTCCTTTGGAAGGAGCGGGGGGGCCTTACCAGGGAGGGAGGCAGGAGGTGCTCTTCTCAACACAGCAGCAGGCCAAAAGAGGAAGAGGTTCAGAGGGTCTGCTATATATGTTTTTTTTCTCGAAAGCAGATCAATTTTTAATTGGTTCACCTACACATCAATGCTTAAAACTACCTAGCTACTGGCTCTCTCTCCCAGGAAGGAAGTTATATCGCTTCCTGCAGCATAGGTCACTTCCTAGATTTTGACCCTTCCTGACTGGCCCAGGACAGTGGGTCACTCTTTCCATGGGATCCAGTTCTCCAAGGACAGGATGCTGCAGCCAGAAGCAAGGGCCCTCTCTCTCCACTGGGTCTTCCACTGGATCACAGCCTCCTCCAGGTATCCACCTGCTCTGGCATGGGCACCACCCCCACGGGCTGCGGGTGGATCTCTGCATTCCTCATGGACCCATAGGCTGCAGGGGGACAACCTGCTTCACCATGGTCTTCACCACAGCCTGCAGAGGAATCTTGGCTCCAGTGCCTGGAGCACATCCTCCCCCTCCTTCTCCAGTGACCTTGGTGTCGCCATGTTGATTTCCCTCACGTGTTCTCATCTCGTCTTCTTCTCTGACTAGAAGCAAAACTGCTACTTTTTTTTTTTATTTTCTTCTTAAATATGTCATCACAGAGGCTTTACCAAGGTCTCTCATTGGCCCACTTTTGGCCAGCAGCATGTCCATCTTCAGAGCCATCAGGGATTGGCTCTTCTGGACACAGTGGGAGCTGAGCCCAAGAAACACAGGAAAGTTTGAACAGAAATTTCCCACAACCTAAATATTTGAAAAGAGAAACATTCTTGAGTGAGTCCTTCGGCTGATTGACTTGCAGAGCTTCAACAAGGTCCATGATGTCAGCAAGGATCTGCATAAAATGGGAGAGGCTAGCTGCAGTGGTATCCTATGTTACAAGGAGACATGCTAAGTGACTATGTCCTGCTGGAATAGATTTGTAGACTTGGTGATTCTGCAGCTGTTCTCTTCTCTGCATCTGGAGTTATTCTGCACCATGAGTAAAGAAGGTGTTATCTTAAACCGAATTTTTTGTCTCCCTTTGTAGGTCACCATTTCAAAGCTCATAAGGCTGTGCTTGCTGCCTGTAGCCAGTTCTTCTACAAATTCTTCCAAGATTTCACTCAGGAGCCCTTGGTGGAGATTGAAGGTAGTCTGATTCATGCAAATTAAAACCTTCAGAGTTGTGTGCCCGTGCTCAAAATTAATGTAGTATCCCTGGTATGGGCTTGAATGCATACTTGCTCATATTGATTAGCTTTCTAGATATCAGTTCTTGAGTTTTGAGGTAATGTTGTGGTTTAACCCTGACTGGCAACTAAGTACCACAGAGCCAGGCTGGCTCATTTTCCACCAGTGGGATGGGGGGAGAATCAGAAGTGTAAAAGTGAGAAAGGAAGTCGTGGATTGAGATAAAACCAGTATAATAATGAAAAAGAAATAGTAATTTTGTAAAAATTATAAGTAAAAGAGAAAAGAAGGAGGAGAAAACCAAGGAAGACAAGTGATGCAAATTAAAACAGTTGCTTGCCACCAACTGACCAATGTGCAGCCAACCCCCTAGCAGTGGCCCCTCCACCTGCCTCACACACACTTTATATACTGAGCATGATGTCATATGGTCTGGAATATTCCTTTGGTCAGTTGGAGTCACCTGTCCTGGCCATGTCTCCCACCAACTGCCCATACACCCCCAGCCTGCTCACTCTCAGGGCAGTGTGAGAAGCAGAAAAGGCCTTGGCTCTGTGTAAGTGCTGCTCAGCAGTAACTGAAACATCAGTGTGTTATCAACACTGTTTCAGCACAGGAAGGACATCAACCTGTTGGAGGAAGTCCAGAGGAGGCCACCAAGATGATCAGAGGGCTGGAACACCTCTGCTATGAGGAAAGGCTAGGAGAATTGGGATTGTTCAGCCTGGAGAAGAGAAGCTTCAGGGTGGCCTAATTGGGGCCTTCTAGTACCTGAAGGGAGTCTACGGGAAAGATGAAGAGAGACTATTTACAAAGGTTTGGAGTGATGAGACAAGGAGGATGGCTTCACACTGGCAGACAGTAGGTTTAGCTTAGATATTAGGAAAAAATTCTTTACTGTGAGGGTAATGAGACCCTGCACAGGTTGCCCAGAGAAGTTGTGGACCCTCCATCCCTGCAAGTGTTCAAGCCCAGATTGGATGGGGTTTGGAACAACCTGGCCTAGTGGAAGGTGTCCCTGCCCACGGCAGGGGGTTGAAACTAGATGATCCTTAAGGTCTCATCCAACCCAAACCATTCTATGATTGAGCACAGATCCAAAACATAGCCCCATGCTAGCTACTATGAAGAAATTTAAATCTGTCCCAACCAAAACCAGTACAGGTAGCTATTGCCACTGGAAAAACCTTCCCCTGAAGAAAAATTAAAAACAAAAGGATACCTTGGCTGGGATGCAAGAACAGGATACATGTGGAGCAATACCTGCCTGGTATGTAAGAAGAAATTTCCTGAAGGAATTCAGCTTCTAGTAACTTGCTGCTCAGAGATATCTTGAGAGAGAGATCATATTTTTATGTTTAAATTTGAACTTTTTTATTTTATACAAGTAGCTTTTTGTCCATCTTATCCTTCTTTTTATCTTTGTCATGGAATGACTGTAGTTGTTCCAGATTCACCTGTTTCTATAGTAGACTTTTTATTCCAATGTGTACCTTTCAAGGGTGGCATCTTGAAACTGGTTACTGGAGTACTGTGAGCCGACAAGTGTGAAAGACTGAGGAATTGTTAAAAGAGGCTGTTTTTCTTGCTTGTAAACAGGTGTAAGTAACATGGCATTTCGTCACCTAATTGAGTTCACCTATACAGCAAAACTAATGGTCCAAGGTGAGGAAGAAGCAAATGATGTTTGGAAAGCAGCTGAGTATCTACAGATGTTAGAAGCTATCAAAGCACTTGAAATCAGGTAAACACATAAGCCTCTTTTTCTTCCCAACATGGAAATGTAGAGTCTTAAGAATCCTTATATGAGAGCTGCCAGTATTTTGCAGTGCTCCTCTTTGTCATGAAACCTCCTAAACTCATGTGGTATCATATACTCTTCTACTATAAGATATGGGTCAGAATTATACTGGCTAAAAAAATGAATATCACATTCTTTGGGCTAGAACTTGATGACAAGTGACATGGCTGGTAAATCTTGCAGACATTTTAGGGCTGTGACTTTGTGATAACTAATATCAGGCCTCTATACTGACTGCCCATGCCTGATTGACAGCTGGCTGTACAGTGATGATATCTCTCAGGTAATTAGACCACATTAACAAGTTTGCACTGTGCCGTAATTGAACAAGGGCATGGACTTTACACAAGACGACAGCATGCAAAGACTTTGTGCAGAGAACTTTACTATGCAGTCTCCCTTGTGCAAAGACCTTCACCATGCAGTGCTTCTTGTGCAAAGACAATTATCACACAGTGAAAATTCCTTAAATACCATCATACAAACAGGATATATCCTCATATAAACAGGAAAAAGGTTCACCACAGTCTTCCCCAATCACCTGGGCTATTCTACAGTTTTTGCCTGTTATGGTAACAGGTAAACAATGCCTTATAAGGGTGCAGACTATAATTCTCACTTCCAATAGGTCCAGAAGGTCACAAACCCAAAATTCTCTCTCTTCTAACCCATCTCTCGTGACCTGGATGTATTTCCATGGTCCCCTCCAGGCCTAGGAAAGAGGCTCATTCTGGCCTTCAAGGCCTGCTCCTCTGTCACGCACATAGTGTAAACCAACAGCACTGCTCTTTTGATTTCATGCAGCTTTCTGCTTTCAAGAGAATAGGCAGTGATTTTAAAGCTTCTTGTTGCAAATTTAGTCACTCAAACTTCTTGAACAAATGTGGTTCTTATAATTGGTTTTATGTGGGATCAGTACTTAATCAAATGTTGCTGTAGCACCTTTTATCCAGTACAAGTGTTGCCTTTTTCCCAACCTGGAAATGAAACTCGAGATAATTTTAGTAAGGAGGTAATATAAAAGAGGATCTTTATTTAAAGGCCTTCAGGGGCAGTTATGGAAAGGTGTCTACAAAAGCCCACTCCCTCCACGGGTGAGTACATTTTTATAGGTTTTAGGAAATAAGCATAATTGATAAAAAGCACCAATTAGGAGAAGTGGTGATGCAATTCCCCCCCCCCTCCAGGTCAAGACCCTTCTCTGGAGTCCCCCTCTTGGCACTAGCTGTACTTTGTTCATGAAATGTATCTTGAAGAGTTGTTCTTAGCCTTGGTTCCCAGGAAGAACCAAGATAGCATTGGAGCCCTGCACCCCCCCGGGGCTTGGAGTTCTGGAATTTGTTTTGTCTTTCTGCCTAAGGAAAGGCCATAGAAAAGTACTGGGAAAACTAGCCACTAATACAATAGGTGACAGAGTTACAAATATATGTGTGAAGAATGCAGGGAACATATAAAAGAAAAAAAGGCAAAATTCAAACGACATAATTTCCCCCTTTTTTTAGAGACTAACAAGACTCTACCTTGTCTAGTCTCTACTCCACATTTAACCATGCCACCAGTTTACACAACCAGCCATCCCACTGTTTATTATACAGATGCCAACTAGGCTCAGTTTGGTAACCATGATATGAGTGTACTGAAAATATATTCAAGGTTCAGGGAGCTCTTTTGAGAGCTACCAGGTGTAGAATTTGAGTTTGCTTTCACATTTCAACCAAATCTTTTGCAATTCTTTCACTATGACCTGCATAAGAGCAACAACCAGTGTTAATGATTTTGTGGCTAGTAGGAAATTAAGAGTCATTTTGTTTTGTCAATATCCTTTAATATGATTAAATATTATATTTGGAATCACAGCCCCATGGGCACAGGACTGATCTTTATCAAGGGGCAAAACTTAACAAGCCAGATTCTCATATCCAATATAACCCTGACAAGCTGCTCTTATAATGAGCTTATGGATGCATTTTGGACTAGAGGTACATGTAAATTTTTAGGGCTACATTTGAATCATGGTTACCAACTGTGCAGATAAGAGGCACAAAAGAATAATTTAAGTCACATAATCTTGATTTGTATTAGTCTCTGTTTTCCAGTTGTCTCAGGAACAGAGGTTTTCTTAACTCTGGAGCAGTGAATTCAGGGTTCTCTGCCAGCACCTTTGGATTTGGTGAGGGTAGTCAGGACTTGGAATGGCCCTTTCCACTTAGCTTGTGAGGTCACTGTCCCTCCATTTAACACAGACTCAGTCTCCAGGCTGGAACAGATGGGCAGGTGTGTCTGGATAACATGATGAATCTCTGGAGCTTCCACAAAGTGGAACTTAAAAGTTGTCAAATACCTCTGCACGTCAATTTTCCCCTCATGAATTTCTCACATAATATACACAATTTGATATGGCCTGCCATGCAATATTTCATAAGGACTCATGTTGTTTCTCTGCCTTGGTTGCATGCAGATTCTCAGCAAGCTATAGGCAAGACTTGAACCGATGTCATGGATGTTTTTGACAAATTCTACTAAGCTATGTATTGAGGGTTCCATCCACACAGTCAGCCTTACTACTCGTCTGGGGTGGGTAGGGAATTTACAGATCCCAAACAATTCCCAACATTCGGCTAACTTCTCCAATCACTGGGGGACCAACCCCAAAAGCAACCCCAAACCTTTGGAAATATATGATTGAGTAAAACTTTCACCACCTCCCTTGCTGTGTTAGTGCAACAGGGGTAAGCTTCAGACCATCCACTAAAGGTGTCAACTAACACCAATACATACCTGTTTCCTTCTTTACTTGGTAACTCAGTAGAATCTATTTGCTAGTAATCTCCAGGAAAATTTCCTGCCTCTGTTATTTCTAGCACAACTCTTTTGCCCATGTTTGGGTTGTTTCTATAGCAGATTTCACATTTGTTTGTTGTAGACTGTACAATATTAGTCATTTCCCTTTCTATTACTACTTCCTTCAGATGTTTCAAAAGGTTCTCTGTACCCTATGAGTGTTGTAGTTTGAAAGCAAATCAGTGAGAGACTCAAAGTCAGAACTACAATTTAATAGAAAAATTAAAATAAATGCAATAGTACAAAAACACTGACAGAGTCAGAATACAACCTGACACCCTGTCGGTCAGGGTGTTGGTAGTAGTCCACTTAGAAGGTGGCTGCAGTCCTCTGGGAGTGATAAATGTAGTTCTGTTGAAGCAGTGATCCTGTGAAAGGTGTAGTTCTCTTCTGAAGGTCCAGTGGTGGTGTAGAAGGGTCTGGTCTTCCTCTGGGAATCCAGTGGAAAAGCTGACTTGTGGTGTTTCAAATTCTAGTTTATATGCAGATCGGGATACATTGGTTCCTCCCCCTGGGTGGGGCATCTTACAATGGGATGATGTAGTTTATCAGTGGGACTCAATGGCCCATTAACTGGAGCCATTAGGGATGAGCAAAGCAAAGTGCCCCACCTGGCTCCAACGGCTGGCCTATTAGAAAACATGTCCCGGAGCCATCAGGGATGCGCCAGGAACACTGCCCCACCCGGCCCCAATATCCCATGAAGATGGTGATAGAATACATACCGTTGTAACCTAAGACAGTGTTTTCATACTCTCACTGCAGTGGAACTACAATCTGTCCCTCTGGTGTAATAGTCCATTCACTTGCCTTGATTTCAGCCTTTGTGCCAGAAAAGATGGTCCTTTTGGTCACACTTTGGGGCAAACTTTGACAACTCGATTTCCTCATGTGGCACCACTATTAAGATGCCTTTTTCTGCAGCCCCTTTTACTATTTCATCAGTAACATGATTCTTTAATTCGGGAGTAGTTTTCCCCTTTTGCTGAGCTTTGCAATGCACAAAAGCTGTTTCTCTGCATTCCCAAATACTCTGTAGCAGTGCATGGGTCTATTCAGTGTGTTCAATTCCATTACCTTGAATAGTTGCCAGTCCTCTTCCCTTCCAGATGACTTTGCTCAGTTCTAGATCTTTCATTGGTGTAATCAGTTTAGCTCTCTGTGATTATACATTTGATGGCAAGGCCTTTTCCCTTGGTTACCTGGTTTGTGGTTGTCACTGCATAACCTGTCATCTGTTCACCATCTTGCATGAAGCTGCTCTCATCTGCATACAGCTCCCAGTCTGGCACATCTTTCAGGTCTGGTTTGCTGGAATAGGCTTCTTCCACAGTCTGCAGTCATACTCGGATATATTATTAGTTAGTGTTGGGAACAGATACCAAGACTGACAGCAAACATTTTCAGAATAACATAACCCTGTTTCAGTAACATGGCATAGGGTACATATTGTCGATGTCCACAGAACAAACTCACAGTGGGTTGCATGCAACTGTTGGATGCAGCAATTCTCAGTTGCTGCCTTCTCCAGTTCTCCAGTTGCTTTGCCAGCTGATTTCTGAATATAGTTGGGCTGTTCCTGAAACCCTCAGGCAGGACTGTCTTGGTGAGCTGGCTCTTTTTCACTGTTTCAGGATCCTTCCACGTAACAGCAAAGAGTCCTTGGTCTTTATTATTCTCAGGGATGCAGGAGAAGGTATTTTTAAAATTTAATTCAGTAAACCATCCTGAAATATCAGTTATTCTCCTCCTTTTGCAAAATTCTCATGCATCCTTCTTAGGAAAATTTGGCAAATAGAGAAACTGATTAATCACCCAGTGTTTTTCTAATTCGTATTTTAAAGGTTGGAAGAAAGGTCTTATTTCTCTTACCCCTCTGGCACTAATAGCTCTGTTAAAAACAAGTTTATGAACAAAAATTTTTGTAGAATAATATTGAGCATTTATTCGTAGAACAAAGGCAAAGCCAGCGCTGGGCACATAGCATATCTGCTAGAGGCGCAGTTTTCATTCATTTTACAATGTGTTAAATACTTTATTTAACTTTACATATTCATTAAGCTCAGAAGAGAATTTACACTTCACACACCCCTCTCTCCCTGGTCTCTGCCTTCCCTCCTGCCAGCAAGGCGCCTCAAATGGGTGTCTGAATTGTCAGGCAGAGAGCTTCTTTGAGAGCTGTGAATTGAGGCGAGTGGTGTTATCTTCTTTGTTTCCTTTAAGATGCCTTGATCCTTGGCTCTGTAATTCATCAACTCAAAAGACATTTATAGCTATATATTTATGATTACATTTTTCAATATATCACAACTATCTCGAGGCTATAATTTTGCTATAATCTTGTTTCTGCTTAACTATATTTTATCACAACACTATTTCTACATAGTATATTATTACTAGCAAATGAGAAAGCCAACATTTATCATTTACTCATTTATTACAATTCCCCCCTTTTTTCTTTTGTCAATTATGTTGGCTTGAGTCGCAATCTTTATTTAAACCTCGCTGTTGCATTCAAAATTTCTGCAGATTAATCAGGCTTCTTTGAGAGGATCTTCAAGGTTGTTTTGTTTCTTCAGTACCATTATCCTTTGTGCTGTTCCAGTCGAGGCTTGCTTTGAGCTTAAAGGCACAGGGATTACCTGCATACCTTGGACGACATTTGTGATTAGTCTGATAATACAGGGGATTAAACAAGGAAGGAATACTAACCCAGCAGTTGCACACAAAAAGAAGAAAAACAGTTTCTTCCACCATGCTATCCCTAAGAAGTTATCTCACCAACCGGCTTCTAGTGTTGTTTCCCATCTTTGAACTGGTACATGGTCAATCTTTTGTATGTCTGTGGCAATATCGAGTATAGCTTGACTGTTATCAGTTATTTGCAGGCAACAATTGGAGGAATTAAATTTTCCACATACTTGTCCTTCTTCTGCTAACAAATAGTCAAGGGCTAAATGATTCTGATAAGTCATTGCACTGGTTTGAGTTAACTGTTCTTTAACCAATTCTAAGGCTGAGGCAGTTTTGTTGCTCATTATTTCAACCACTGCTTGGAGTCGTATTATCCTATTGAGCATGTAAATGGGGGTTCTATATCCCCATGATCCATCTTGAGCCCAGGTGGCTGGACCCTGATATTCTATTATTCTTTCAGGTGGCCATTCTTTGTTTTTCCACCTTTGAGTACCTCCTCTATGGATACTCTCTATTGAGCTTCACTTTTGTCTCTGTAAATCCTCGTAGACTGGAATGCCTGAAGTTTTCCCTACTGCCTTTGGCAGTAGAATAAATCCTGGCTGAATGGTTCCAACTGTACATATTCCTCTCCAATCTTTTGGAAGTTTAGTGTAAGCTTTTCTCCCACAAATCCAAAGGAGCCCATCAGGGGCATCCCACGGCATATTAACACTGTTACTACGGCTCCAGTAATTATGTATTTCTGCCATGCCTGCAAAAGGACTGATAAAGTCATTACTGCTACCGTTACACCAGAATAAGTTAATGTTTTCCCTGCTGCTGCAGTTTTCATTTGGCTGATTACTCAGTTTCCAATAGCCATCTGGGGTTTCTGGTGACCACCAACGGTGGATCATATTTGTGGATAGAGTTCTTTTACATGGGGTTATTCCTACCCAAGTTTTATACATTGTTTGATCTTCTCTTCCAAGGCACTCCTCACCCATGACTCCTGAATTTAGCATTCACCCTTGAGGGCAGTGTTCTCTAGATATTTTGGTTTTATTCCACAAAAGAATTTCAGGGACACTTAGACTAATCCCTCTCCAGGGCCACAGTTCTGTTTGATTTACTAAAATATGAGTATTGATCTAATATCGATACTCAACTCGAGATGGACAAAGACTCTCTAACAGGGTTGTTAGAAAGTGTGTTTATTTCAGCGCCGGGCAGCTGAGTGGATAGCTCCCTAATACGCAGAGCAAAAGCACAAAGCAATACAAAATCTATTTATCTACAAAAGCTCTGAATATTCAAAATACAAATACACATTTACCTCATTGATACCTCCCATTCCCTGTTTCGTATGGTAATTAGCTGAATAGTTATTAAGCATGTGTGGTTTGTTCTTTAAATTGTGTTGGTGGTCCCATAATTTGAGGGGAGGGCGAGAATGATGAAGTAAAACTGTTCTTCCTTACTTTGACCTTTCTGCCTTTCTGTTTTTTGACAATACAAATTACCTTTGGGGGATCTCCACTTCTTCCCTTCATTCCTTCTCAATGAGAAAAATTAGTAATTGTCTACATTTCTTTAGATCTATTAATCAGTTTTCTGTTGCTCATTATAAGCACAGCTGAGCAAATATAAAATGACAAGCAATCAGTTACCTACACTTTAAAACATACTTCAAATCTAATTGTTTAGTTAATCATCAATTCTTTAATTAACTCCAGCTGAGTTTGCTTATTAAACTTATTTTAACTAATTTAAACAATACTAACCTTTGCCTAAAATCCTAATTTTTAAAACTCTGTGTTTCATGTTGTTAATGCACTTCCACATATTCAACAGTCCTTGATGTTTAGTGCTTGTGCTATCCATTCCATTAAATCTATAAACAGGTTTTCACCCACCGGTGGGAGAGGTGATGCCTTTTTTAGCTGCTCTTTAACCTTCTGTCCTGGGTTGGCCTAGGAGGGGTCAAAATCACAGAAGTTACCCATGCTGCAGGAAGTAATACAACTTCCTTCCTGGGAGAGAGAACCTATAACCAGCTAGTTTTGAGTATTGATATAAATGCCAACCAATTAAAAGTTGATCCGCCTTCGAGGAAAAAAAAAAACTATATAAGAAGAGGATCCTTGAGTGTTCTTCCTCTTTCCTTCCTGCTTTTCAGAGAGAAGCAGGTCCCTGAGGGAGAGGGGGGTGGGGGGGAAAGGAGGGTTTGGAGTTGCAGTTGAACCCTTCAGGGGTCAGACACACCTGGGTCGTAAATTCCAACCACATCCGGGCAGGATTAGGAGTAGGCAAGGCAGGCTCAAACTTTGAAGAATATAAAGAAAGTTTATTAATAAACCTAAAAAAAAGGAAAAAACCCAAGAAAAACCAGAACAAAACCCTCAGACCACCTCTCCTCCCCTCACCTCTCCATTTCTTTCCCACCGACAACACAAAAAGACAACACTTTGACTTTGTCAGTTTACCACCTCTAAAATAGTCTTTTCTCAGTTCATTTAGGGAGAGAAGTTTCTCTTGCTTATACTATGGACTTCTCTACAAGAAAATACAGTTTTTATGGTTTTCAGCCTCACAGCCAACAGCTGACCGGGAGGAAAATCTGCTTGTTGTGGAAGATCCCTCCCACACTAGTAGCCTTCTCACAGCTATTACGGTGGGTTATGACAGTCCATGAGGTACCCTTTCAAGGATGAGCAGTTCTATTACAGCCGCAAAGAAAATCCCCTTCTTCTGTTACTGGCAACACAAGTTCTCCACCATTCCCTGGGGCAAGGGAACAGAGCTTCTTCTCTGTCTCTGTTCAAGCTTCTCATCAGACTGCAATTACTTCAGCATCTACTTATCTCTACACAAGTGCCTTGGCTCACTGACTGCAGCTGGAACATCACATCCCCCCTTTGGACTATTTTCTCATATTTTACAGGGAATATTTCAGCTTAGTCCCAACCATGGTTCCACAAAAGAATTTTCAGCTTCACTATTGAAGCACATCTCATGCTTCTCCCTCTAGGCATCAGTTCTTCTTCCTTCACTGACTTTAGAGTCTATATGCTGCATTTCTGCAGGTGTCCTCACTCTTTTCTCTCTCTGTGCAGGGGAAGATAGATGTCTGCAAGTTTCATCTGGCCACGGAGAGGGTTAACCTCTCTCTGGGGCCTTGCAATGGTCACGTGGTCTCTGCCTGTACTGAGTGCAGCATTTGAGCGTCAGAGCTGATGGGGCGGGAAAACAAGGGCTCAGCCCTGCCTGGCCGTGGTTGGAATTTACAGCCCAGCTGAGGGGGAGAGAGATAGCAAGGGCTCAGCCCTGACTGTGGCCGGAATTTACAACCCAGCTGTGTCTGAACCCCGAAGGGCTCAACTGCAGCTCCAAACACCCCTACCTTCCCTCCCCCCTTCCATCTGAGGGGGCGGGGGGCGGGGTGGGGGGTGAAGGTCTGATCTTAACAGAGAGAGAAGCAGGGGACCTGCTTCTCCGGCAAAATCAGGAAGGCAAGAGAAAGAACTCTGAGTTCCTCTGCTTATATCGGATTTTTTCCTTGAAGGCAGATCAACTTTTAATTGGTTGGCATACATATCAATACTCAAAACTTGCTGGTTATAGGTTCTCTCTCCCAGAAAGGAAGTGGTATTACTTCCTACAGCATGGGTCACTTCCGACATTGGCCCCTCCTGGGCCAGCCCAGGACACCCCCTTTTCTCCCTGATTTTCTCAAAAGTATGTACCACTCCATATGTGTATTTTGAATCTGTAAAGATCATCCCTAATTTTCCTTCTCATAACCTCAGGGCTCTGTTAAGGGCATACAGTTCACAAGACTGGGATAACCAGGGACTGGGCAATTTCCCTTTTTCTTTAAGTCCCAAAGTTCTCCCATCTACGATTGCATACCCAGACATTCGCTGTCGCTGCTGGCACCGGGAAGACCCATCGATAAAAACCTTTTCTTCATCTGGTAATTCACACTCCATTAGGTCTTCCCGGATTTTAGTTTGATAATCTATTAATTCTAAGTGGTCACGAGTAACTTTCTCCTCTGATTCCCCATAAAAAAACTGGGCAGGATTTACATGATTGCTTGTGGAAATGCTTGGATTTGGGGTTTCCAAAAGCATTGATTCATATTTCGGCATCCCTGAATCTGTGAGCCACTTTTCTGCTTTTTGGTTTAACACTGATAATATGGCATGTAGTGTATATACTGCTAAGGTCCCACTAAATGTGAGTTTCTGAGCTTCTTCTACTAACAGTGCTCCGGCTGAAAACTGGCCATCCTCTGGTCACAGGATCTAATAATTTTGATAGATATGCCACAGGCTTCTTGACACCCCCCCCCCCCCCCCACTTCTGTGTGAGTATCCCGTAGGCTACTCCTTCATTTGAATCAACAAATAACGGAAAGGGTCTGGCTACATCTGGCAGTCTTAAGACGGGAGCTTCTATAAGCTTTCCTTTTATTATTTCTGGTCTCTGGTCATCTTCCTGTGTCCAACAGATATTGTCTTTGCCATTCAGCTTTTCAAATAAAAATTTTACTATTTTGCTATACTCTTCAATCCACTGCCGGCAGTATCCCAGTAATCCTAATAGCTTTCTAACTCCCTTTTTGGTTTGCAGTGGGGGAAGAGATAATATACCTTGCACCCTTTCAGGATCCAGCTTTTTACTTCCCTGCCTTAGCCAATGTCTTAAGTATTTCACCTCTTGTTCTACAAACTGTAGCTTTTACTTTGGAACTCGCAATCCCTTTTTCCCAAGAAAATTCAGCAGATTAATAGTGGTGGTTTGGGCGGTTTCCTCGTCTGAGCCTGATATTAATAAAACATCTATATGTTGTAAAATAATTATCTCCTCACTTTGCTCAAAAGACATAAGAAGAGAGTCTAAGGCTTGTCCAAACAGATTTGGGGATTCTGTAAATCCCTGGGGCAATCTAGTCCACCGTAGCTGTTGCTTCCTTCCTGTCTTGGGATCTTCCCATTCAAATGCTAAGAAGTCTCAGCTATTTTCTGCTAGTGGGCAGGCCCAAAACGCATCCTTTAGATCTATCACACTGTACCATGTGTGACAGGGAGGGATATGATTCAAGAGGGTGTATGGCTTAGAAATGACAGGGAATCGTGTGTGTGTCATTTTGTTAACTTCTCTTAGATCCTGAACTAACCTATATGTTCCATCAGCCTTTTTTACTGGTAAAATTGGGGTATTGTGAGGTGACATACAGGTTTCCAAAGTCCCTTCTTGCAGCAGTTTGTCAACCACTGGTTTTAGCCCCATCCTTCCCTCCTTGGAAATTGCATATTCCTTGACCCTTATGGGGTGAGATGGATGTTCTATAGTTATTTCTATTGGCTTAATGTTTGTCCTTCCCCTATTATTTTCAGATGCTCACACCTCTGATTCAATTTCACTTTTGTCCTCAGTAGTTAAAGTTAAAACCTTTGCTTTCATTTGCCCTTCCTCTGGGAGTACACCTATACCTAATAATAATTGCAAATCTTGTCCTAATAGATTCCGTCTGGCCCCTGAGACTAACAATAAGTCTCCAGTGGCAAATCAGTTAGGGCCTTCCACCTGCACATTCTGGATTAAAGCTGCCTTAAGCCCTTCTCCCTTTACTCCTATTACATTATTAGCCTTTTTGCCTATACAACATTCCTTGGGAACTGTCAATACATATGGTCTATCAACTCCAGTATCTATTAAAATTCAATTTCCTCTTCCTCCTGGGGACCTATTTTTAATTTTATCAAGGGCTCAGTTCGATGTTCCATCCCCAGTATAAAAGGCCCCTGACACCCCTATGCCACCTCTCCTTCAAATGCTTTCGTGCCTCCAGTGTGTCGTGGGCAGTTCCTCCTGATATGTCTAGGAGCACTACAGTAGTCACAATTAAACTTCCCCACGTGCCTCACTGATTTCTCTGTTGTTGTTTTCCCAGGGGTCCCTAATTGCTTTGCTGGATATGGTCCCAACCCCTTTTTTTACTGGATTGCATCCCTTTTGGTTACGGATTCTGCCTCCCTCATCGTGGCAACCATGATTTTCACTTGGGCTTTTGCTTCTTCTTCGTCCCTCTAGAAATACACCTTCTGGGCTTCCTTTAATAATTCCTGTGAGCCTCTGTCCTGCCCATCTTCTAGTTTTTCTAACTTCTTTCGGATGTCTGGACAGGAGTGTGCAACAAAATTTATTTTAAGTACTGCCTCTCCCACTGGAATAGAGGGATCTACACCAGAATATTGTACTGTTTTTCTGAGTCTTTCCAACCATTCACTGGGGGTTTCATCCTTTCCCTGCCGACTATCGAATGCCTGAGTTGCATTCTGTCCTTGTGGGGCGGCCTCTTTTATTCCTCTTAAGATTAGATTTCAAAAATCAGCCATGTTTTATCTACCCTGAGCTTGGTTCTGTTCCCACTGGGGCCATTGAAAAGGCATTTTCTGGTCAGCAGGTATCCCTTGTTGATTTTCCCTCTCCCATATTCTCATTCCCACTTCCCTAATCATTTGTCCTTCTTCTGGGGTGAATAATATACTCATAATTGTCTGCATCTCTTCCCAGGTGTATATGTTTGGCCCCAGAAATTGGTCAAACTGCTCTGCCAGACCTAGGGGATCTTCTAACAATGCTTTCATGTCCTTTTTAAAGTTTCTTTTATCTGTAGAGTTCGAGGGACCATTTACAAATCCAATTCATCCCTGTGCCCCTCTGAAGAGAACTTCTCTTAAGGGAAACAATTTTTCCTCTTACCTTTCCTCTGGTTATCCTTGAGCGGGTGACTGGGCGTCATAGTGGGGGGAATCCCTTGCCTAAGTGGGGCTCCCTCCCCCTGTGGTAGGGGTCCCTCTTGTGGCAGAGCTGCACCAATGGTGGAGTTATGGGGGGGGACAGATGTTCTAAGGGATCCCATTTACTCTCGGCTGGCTTTGTTTTATCTTCCTCTATCCTCAGAATTGTTGTGGGTTTTACTTCTAATCCCTTCCAACGTGCGGCATATTCACATTCTTCCAGACTATAGGATTTCTTTCCATAACACGCAGATTTAAAGCTTGGCGCATCCAGCTCTCCCAGGAACCATATTTTGGCCAGCGTAGATTATTGCATCTAATTTTTCTTTCTGCCCATACCATCATACAGAAGTTTATAATTTTAACCTTATCTTTTCCCTTAGTAATACTAGATTCATTCAAATATCATAACCCCCAGTGGGCTATCAGGTGGTATATTAGCCAACACCTTTTTGTTTTCCTCAAGATTTGCCTTACTTGCTTTTTGTCCCATGTTGATTTAATTTCCTACCTGGTACTCTACTTCTTACACACCTTTATAAATTTCTTATTCACCTTCCCAAACGATTCTCTCCCCTTCGGGTAAGAGGACTGCACAACAGAGAAAACTATTCTACAAGCCAATCCTAAACCAAACAAAACTAAACCACTGATAACACTGAATTACCAGTAATAAAATCACTAGTAAATCTATACTATCAGGCCAAACAGACGGAACTAAACCTCAAAATCAAACCTCCGATAAATCTGCAGTGCAAAGCCAAAATCTCCTTGCTTTAAATCAGATTTCCCAGTGGAACGTCTAGGAAATTGCTCCCTTACCAAGGAATCCAAGCTCTTATGGGTTTTAACTCCTACGATTCCTACCAAGGCGTTTAACTCCTGAGAGCTCCTGTCTGAGAAATTTTTACCAAGGTGTTCAACTCCTCAGAGTCCCTGCTTCAGAACTCCACCAAGGTGTTCAACTCCTAAGAATTCCTGTCCACGGATCTCTACCAAGGGGTTTTAACTCCTAAAGAATCATTTTGGGGGTTCATTCAGCCTGTTTCTCTCACTTCGCCCGGTCACTGGCCGATCCTCTCGCGAGGGGACAGAAACGCGGTTAGAAGGGATGTCCGGTACTCGTCTCATGCACACACCATTCAGTCCCCCATTTGTGCCCACCGCACAAGAACTTACTGAAATCCTGCTTTCTTGTTTGGGTCTTCATACATACAAGGATTATGGGCGATTCACCGCGGTTCCCTTCAAGGGAGCTGAGCTCAAAAAAAAATTTTGCCTTAATTCTACAATTTAGGACGTGTTTCTGATTACTGCCTGGCAGTGCCCGCTGTCCTCCTGGGCTACAGAAAGCTGTTAGAGGTGTCCCGCTTCCCAGCAAGAAAGCAGGCCCTAGCAGAGCATCACCTCAGGGTCACCAATGTGTTATAAATGAGTTCATGAACAAAAATTTTTGTAGAATAATATTGAGCATTTATTGGTAAAACAAAGGCAAAGCCACAGCTGGGCGCATAGCATATCTGCTAGAGGCGCAGTTTTCATTAATTTCGCAATGTTTTAAATACTTTATTTAACTTTACATATTCATTAAGCTCAGAAGAGAATTTACACTTCACACACCCCTCTCTCCCTGGTCTCTGCCTTCCCTCCTGCCAGCAAGGCGCCTCAAATGGGTGTCTGGATTGTGTCAGGCAGAGAGCTTCTTTGAGAGTTGAGAAGTGAGGCGAGTGGTGTTATCTTCTTTGTTTCCTTTAAGATGCCTTGATCCTTGGCTCTGTAATTCATCAACTCAAAAGACATTTATAGATATATATTTATGACTACATTTTTCAACATATCACAACTATCTCGAGGCTATAATTTTGCTATAATCTTGTTTCTGCTTAACTATATTTTATCACAACATTATTTCTACACAGTATATTATTATTAGCAAATGCGAAAGCCAACATTTATCACTTACTCATTTATTACAGCTCTTACAGTATATTGGCTCAGTTTCCATTCTAAGGTATTTGTTGAAACAGGACTGTGCTTACTTATAGCCTGTTTTAAGGGAACCTGAAAAACGGCTTCTTGTTATTTGGACCCGGTGTTTCCCTTTTGAGTGCCTAACAGCACAGACAAAGAGCACTCACTGCCCGCCGCGCACAGCCCAGGGACGGGCTCGTGATGTGGGCACACCCGCCCAGGGATACCTTCGGCCTGTGTTGCTGCTCACAGTGGCTCTCGGGTATCTCTAAAACAAAACTCATTACTATGGAAACTGCGATAGAGTCGTTCCTGCCTTCTAAGGTGACATCAGCTTTTCCAAGCGACTCAACTCCACCTTTTCCCCTGTCCTTCGAGGTAGTAAAATTGTTGCCACCCTGGGGAGGCATGGGTGGGGTCCAGGGGTGGTGGGCGAGCTGGGCCGGAGCTGCGCAGAGACCACCTCCCCCACACCGGAGCAGGGGCGAAGCTGCCCAGCAGCAGCCCTGGGACCACTTCCCTGCCCCATCTCCTGACCGTTACCAGGGCAATGGCAGGAGCCACTTCGGCCCCTCTCAGAGCGCCTGGTCCCGCCCTTCCATCACGGGGGGTGCAGCCTCCCTGCTCACGAAGCCATCTCGGGAGTCCAGAGCCGCCCCTGCCCTAAAATCCTGGAAAAACTTTCCACAGATAGAACATAGGAAGTGGGGGCCCCTCCCCCCTCCCCTGCAATGGCTTGAGCTGAGGCTTTCTCGGCCGCTCCACAAAACCTGTAGGAAGTGGGGACCTCTCCCCCGCCTCCTGCCAAGGAGCAGGCCAGACTCCCCTCGGCTGGTCCGTGCCCAGGCATCCCTAGGCCAACTCTCAATTCAAATCCTGCACGTTCTAAACACAAAATTAACTTGCACATTGTAACGTGCTTTTCTCCACCAATGAACAATCTCAGCCGGTGGCAAACATGCACTCGCACGCACGCCCCACATCCCCCCCATCCTTCCCCTGCAGCCGATCTGGGGCACGTTGGAAAAGCGGCAACAGGAAAAAACTTTGAGAAACTACTCCAAATGCAAATTCTCCCACCACCACACCAGGTTATCCTGCGGTTGTAGCAATCACTGACCTTAAACAGATAGACAATACATGCACAATACACACACAGTTACAATCTACATACTACACAATGAAAAGAGCTACCTTTACCTCCTGCGGAATCTTGGAACAATGGTGTCTCAACCTCAGGCCCGTGGCAGGGAATTCTTAAGATTCTCAGCAGGAAAGAATTCCTTGTAGGATGTTTCCGATCTGGAGGAAGGGTACCAGGTTGTTTAGTCCCATCTGGGTGTGCCAGAATAACCGTTGCCTTTTCCCCAACCTGGAAATGAAACTGGAGATAATTTTACTAAGGAGATTATATAAAAGAGGATCTTTATTTGAAGGCCTTCAGGGGCAGTCATGGAAAGACATCCACAAAAGCCCACCCCCTCCAGGGGTGAGTACATATTTATAGCTTTTAGGAAATTAGCATAACTGATAAAAAGCACCAATTAGGACAAGTGGTGATTCAATTCCCCCCCCCCCCCAGTCAAGCCCCTTCTCTGGAGTCCCCCCCTCAAGCACTAGCTGTACTTTGTTTATGAAAATGTATCTCGAAGAGTTGTTCTCAGCCTTGGTTCCCAGGAAGAACTTAGGACAGGGCCTTGTACCCCCCGGGGCTTGGAGTTCTGGAATTTGTTTTGTCTTTCTGCCTAGGGAAAAGCCATGGAAAAGTACTGGGAAAACTAGCTACTAATACAGTAGGCTACAGAGTTACTAATATATGTGCAAAGAGTGCAGGGAACATATAAAAGAAAAAAAGGCAAAACCCAAATGACATCATTGCAGCACTAGTAAATGCTGTAATTCTTATGTTACAAGGAAATAAATGTTTGGCGTAGCACACATGTGCAAGCCAGTCTATTTTAAGAATTATTTCCATTGTTCATAGATTTTTGATTGGGTGTTTTTGGTTAGAAAAACAAACTTGAGTACCACTGTCAGTCTCAGTTTTCTCCTTCACAGTAGGAAGGGGACAAATTGCAATACAGTGCCTCTATCTGAGCTTTGACTAAAAGGGGTAAGCATCAGAAACTGTAGCTAAAATAGAGGTTATTATAGAACTAATAATTTGCATCAAAGAGTTGCACAGCACATAATCTAGACTTGAAAGAAAACAACTAGCTGTTATTCCTTGAGGTACAGTGTACTGTATGTGTGTATCCCCATTCACGTGACCAAACAATTAGGAGCCTAGACATGGTAAAATGTACACCAGTGATGTGGCTGAAACTTGCATGACATGTGCCACCAGAATACGCCCCTGCTTTTGCAATGATGATGTGGAATGACAGGGGCACGGCAGTAAATACTATGGCAAGGAGGCTCCAGCCATATGCAGACACTGTGCACGGCCCAACTCAAGCAAGAATCTCAGCTGTGGAAACAAGTCTGTCGGGGCGCATACAGAAAATGGAAAACAAGATTGAGGAGACCCATCAGAAACTCAGGGACGAGACTAAAGAGGTCCTTCTCCAAATCTCATCAGTACAGATGTCTTGGTTTGAAAGACAGGTGTTTGTTAAGGAAGGCAGGAGCCTCCCTTGGAATGGAAAACTGTAACCCCTCTCCCTCCGAATTGTTATAAATTTGAAATCAAGAGGCTCTCAGGCAAAGATATGGGAATAGGAATAACAGTTCTCTACTACTATCTAAAACAAAGCTAGCAAGTAACAACTATGGCATTAACCAACAAACAGAACCAGAAACCCAGTGGCAGCCTGCTTGGCCTCAGGCACCTTTTCCTTTTGGTGCAGTTCCAGTTACAGCCTGCAGGGGGTGCTCTGGGTGCGATGATTTCCCCACAGCTGCAGGGGGAGCACTCCTGCATGAGCTCAGGTAGCACATGGCAATGGCGGCTGCCCAGGGCAGGGAGGGATGGAGGAGAGTCTTTGTTTCACAAACCCTCAGGGGTGCAGCTGGTGTCGGTGCCACAGCAGAACCCTTGGATACAGTGAGCTGGGACAGTAGGTCTCAGCAGGCAGGGGGAGCACAGCTACAGTGTAGCAAAAAACTTGGAGCGGTGCCAGAGGAGTGGGGGAGAGATGGGCTAGTAGCAGCTTGGCTCCCGGTAGGGTAGGGGGAAAACTCACAGCAGAAAGACAGGCAGCTCTGTGCTGGTTTCTCAGTGGCTGTGGGTTCAGCAAGGCAGCAGCTCCAACCGTCCGGCTCTGAGGGTCCCAAGCAAGAGAGCTAGCCCTCCCCCCACCCTTGCTTTTTCAGTCCCCAAATCTCGCAGTCCCTGCTTCCATGAGAGAATTTTTTCCCCGCCCTGTCAAGGAGAAGGGCCCTGACCACATGCTTTTATTCTCTTAAGTACCCAGCCATAAGTTCCCTAGCAACCCATGGGAGAAAAATTCCTGAAGAAAAAAACACAAAAAAACCAGATCCAAACCCCAACAACAGACCAGAGGCCATGCTATCAGAAGCAGACATCCCCCAGCTAGGGAGAGAGGATACACCCCACAAACTGAGCTGTGGTTTGTCCTGTGTGACCATGGGGAAAATATGAAAAGGTGGGATGGAAAACCCACTTCTGCCCTGGCTGCACGGGTGCATGAATAGAAGGAGGGGAATACTAAGGGAGCTCTACCAGAAGGGAAGTAACTCCAGTTTCAAATGATATCCAGGGCTAGAGGAGTCCTGCCTATAGACAGGAACAGGCACAGGAAAATCAGGTCTTTTGGACAGTGTGAATCCGATGACCTGGCACATCAGAATCACAAAAATATGAAGCCGTGGTTGACACGGGTGCTCAGTGTACATTGATCCCATCAGGACTTGTAAGGGCAGAACCTGTTTCTATTTGTGGAGTGACGGGGGATCACAGCAGTTGACCCTGTTGGAAACCGAGGTGAGCCTGACTGGAAATGAGTGGAAGAAACATCCTATTGTGACCGGCCCAAAGGCCCCATGTATTCTGGGCGTAGCCTTCCTCTGGAGCGGGTATTTCGAAGACCCAAAGGGACTCAGGTGGGATTTTGGAATAGCTACTGTGGAAACAGAGGGCATTAAGCATTTGAACACCTTGCCTGGGCTGTCCGAGAATACTTCTGCAGTCGCACTTCTGAAGGGAGAAGAGCAGTGAGTACCAATTGGCACCTCGACAGTGCACCACCAGCAGTACCAGACAAATCGAGATGCTGTGATCCCCAGCCACAAGATGATTAGTGAGCTGGAGAGCCAAGGGGTAGTCAGTAAGGCCCACTCACCCTTTAACAGCCTCATTTGGCCTGTGCACAAATCTGAAGGGGAATGGAGGTTGACCGTGGAATATTGTGGCTTGAATGAAGTGACTCCACCACTGAGCGCTGATGTGCCAGACATGCTGAAGCTCGAGTACAAACTGGAGTCCAAGGCAGCACAGTGGTATGCCATTATTGACACTGCTAATGCATTTTTCTCCATTCCTCTGGCAGCAGAATGCAGGCCTCAGTTTGCTTTCACCTGGAGGGGCATGCAGTACACATGGAACTGACTGCCCCAGGGGTGGAAGCACAGCCCCAGCATCTGCCATGGACTGATCCAGGCTGCATTGGAAAAGGGTGAGGCTCTGGAACATCTGCAGCACATCGACAACATCACTGCATGAGGGAACATGGCAACGGAGTTATTTGAGAAAGGAGAAAATATCATCCCGATTCTCCTGGAAGCTGGTTTTGCCACCAAGAAGAGCAAAGTCAAGGGACCTGTCCAAGAGATCCAGTTCCTGGTGGTAAAGTGGCAAGATGGACGGCATCAGATTCCCACCAAGGTCATCAATAAGATCACAGCAATGTCTCCACTGACCAAGAAAAAGGAAACACAAGTTTTCCTAGGGGCCATAGGTTTTTGGAGAATGCACATTCCTGACTACAGCCAAATTGTGAGCCCTCTCTACCTGGTTACCTACAAGAAGAACGATTTCCACTGGGGCCCTGAACAGCAACAAGCTTTCACCCAGATCAAGCAGGAAATCGCTCATGTGGTAGTGCTTGGTCCAGTCAGAATGGGACCAGAGGTGAGGAATGTGCTTTACTCTGCAGCCGGGAACAATAGCTTGTCCTGGAGCCTTTGGCAGAAGGTGCCTCAGGAGACTTGAGGTCAACCACTGGGATTCTGGAGCCGAAGTTACAGTGAGTCTGAAGCCAACTACGTCCCGACAGAGGAGGAAATCCTGGCTTCCTATGAAGGAGTCCAAGCCGCCTCAGAAGTAATCGGCACAGGAGCACAACTCCTCCTGGTACCCCGACTACCAGTGCTGGGGTGGATGTTTAAAGGAAAGGTTCCCTCTACCCACCACACCGCCAACACCACTTGGAGCAAATGGATTGCCCTCATCACACAATGCGCCCATAGTGGAAACCTAAATCGCCCTGGGATCTTGGAAATAATCACAAACTGGCCTGAAGGTGAAAACTTTGGCCTTACTGATGAAGAGGAACAGGAACAAATGACACGTGCTGAGGAAGCTCCACCATATAACCAACTGCCAGAAGAAGAAACACGCTATGCTCTTTTCACTGACGGTTCCTATTGCATCGTAGGGATGAACCAGAAGTGGAAAGCAGCCGTATGGAGCCTCACATGACAGGTCGCAGAAACTACTGAAGGAGAAGGTGAATCAAGTCAATTTTCTGAACTCAAAGCTGTTCAGCTGGCCCTGGACATTGCTGAAAGAGAGAAGTGGCCAAAGCTATACCTTTACACCGATTCATGGATGGTAGCCAATGCTCTGTGTAGTTGGCTGGAAAGGTGTAAAAAGGCCAACTGGTAGCGTAGGGGAAAATAAATCTGGGCTGCTGAAGAGTGGAAAGACATCGCTGCCCGGGCAGAGAAGCTACCTGTGAAAGTCCACCATGTAGATGTCCATGTCCTCAAGAGTCAGGCTAACGAGGAGCACCGAAACAATGAGCAGGTAGATCAGGCTGAAAAAATAGAGGTGTCACAGATAGACTTAGATTGACATCACAAGGGAGAGTTGTTCCTTGCTCGATGGGCCCATGATGCCTCAGGCCATCAGGGCAGAGATGCCACCTATAAGTGGGTATGAGACTGAGGGCTGGATCTAACCACAGACAATATCTCTCTAGTTATCTATGATTGTGAGACCTGTGCTGTGATCAAGAAAGCCAAGTTGGTGAAGCCCCTCTGGTATGGTGGGCCATGGTCCAAATCCAAGTATGGGGAGGCCTGTCAGACTGACTACATCACACTGCCTCAAACCCGCCAAGGCAAGCACTACGTGCTCACAATGGTAGAAGCCACCACTGGATGGTTGGAGACCTACCCTCTGCCTCACATTACTGCCCAGAACACCGTCTTGGGCCTTGAAAAGCAGATCCCTTTGAGGCATGGTACCCCCAAAAGAATTGAGTCAGACAACAGGACTCATTTCAAGAATAGCCTTATAAACACCTGGGCTAGAGAACATGGCATTGAGTGAGTGTATCATATTCCTTACCATGCACCAGCAGTTGGGAAAGATGAGTGATACAATGGCCTGCTTAAAACCACCTTGAAGGCACTGGGAGGGGGGACTCTCAAAAACTGGGAAATGCATTTAGTGAAGGCCACATGGTTGGTTAACATCCGAGGCTCCACCAACTGAGCAGGCCCTGCCCAGTCTGAGCCCTTGTGAACAGCAGATGGAGACAAGGTTCCAGTAGTGCATGTCAGGGGACTTCTGGGGAAAACTGTTTGGATTAATTCTGCCTCAACTAAAGACAAGCCCATTCATGGGGTTGTCTTTGCTCAGGGATCAGGTTGCACATGGTGGGTATGCAGAAGGATGGGGAAACACGATGTGTACCTCAGGGAGATTTGGTTTTGGGTGAGAACTGCTTGTAATGTTGGAATGACTATATACCACTGTTTGCTGAATGTCACCACCACTATTTGTATATAGTTAGATGTATATATGTATAGATGTGTGTATTTAGAATTGGGATGTATTAATTTAGGCATTAAGCTGACAATATGGAATAAGGGGTAGAATGTCTTGAGGTGATTTTATGATGATGCTTTTTTCCCTAACTGTCTGCTTTATGCCCAGAAAACAACTGCTGTAGTTTTAAGATATACCTGGGGGGTGGGGCAGGGAGCCTTGGCCTCCTGCGTGAGGTCTGTTCAAGCTGTCTCTCTCCAGTGTGGTCGGCGGCTACACAGATTGTTACTTCGTTGACTTGTTTGATGGATTAATTTCCGCCAACTTAGGCAAGAAGCTTCTTGGGGGGTTTTTTTGTGGGGTTTTTTTTTTTCCCTTCCCTTGTCCTGGAGGCTTTTCACTGGCAAATCCTTTCAGCAGGTTTTTTTGGGGTTGTTTTTTTTTTCTCTCCTGCCCGAGGAGCCTGAAGGGCGGCTCCAGCCGGTCCAAACCCTGGAAAGACCGAGCCAGCGAAAGAAGGGACATTAAACTCCACCAACTTCACTGTCTGCGAGGAGAAGACTCACGTCAGAAATCCAACAGGTTCCCAGCTGCTTTGTGAACTCTTTTCTTCTTCCCTGACAAAGGGCAGTCGCCATCTTTGCCTCTCAGTCACATGGCAAGGTGGGGGTGGGGTGTAAGGTTCAATTTTCTTTTTTCTCCTGTGCTTTGTGGGTATCTTGCTTTGTTAATAAAGAGTTTTACTTTTTTTTCACTTTGATCCCCTGATATCCATTTCTCTCATTGGCAGAAGAAAAGGGAGTTATTGAAGCCCTCTCTCTTTAGAGCAAAACACTAATTTTAGAGCGTTTTTCTCCTAGAATTTGTCTCCAAACTGAGACACCCAGTCAGCTCTGTCCATGTTTGAGATGGGATGATATCTCTGACATCTTGGAGGAAGGGGCTTTTGTATTTGTGGTGCAAGGAAAAGAAGAACACAGCTGGGAACTGTGCTTAAGCCCAGATAAATGAAATTAAAATACTCTTTTCACATCCCAGTGGCTTTTTTCTTTTTTACTACAACTGTTAGCTGTGTGTTTTCCTGAAGTACGAGATGTTATAATAATCATTGTGTGAAGTCACAGCTGTAGTGTTTTGTAAGAAGGTGTAAGTGCTGCAGGCAATTGCATGCACTCCAGAGCTTGAGAGGTGAATAGTGTAGGAAGAACTTGACTCTTATTTCTGAATAGGCAGGCCAAAGTACAGAATTTCTCGTTTCTTTTATAAACCTTTGTCATTAGGCTAACTGGCCTTTCTTCTCGATAGGTGCTTTGTATCATTCAAGTGGAGCCATTTAAAGCACTTTAATAACCTTATGTTAAAGGCTCCACAGCTTTAACTGTGCTATTCTACAGCTCTGAGGAGTATAGATTAAGGACAAATTAATATTTGAAATGGGTGCAGGTTTTGTGGTCATTCATCATTCAGCTTCTTTGAGAAACATCTAGCTAGTGTTTAATGCAGAAGCTCAGCCTCAGGCAGGAATTGTTATGTAAGTGCTTATGGATCTTAACTAAGTTTATGTAAATGTTTTGCAGGAACAAAGAAAATTCATCACCCTTAGAATCAAATCAAAGGCAAGGTAAAAATGAAGCAAAAAAGAGGAAGATTGCTGAAACGTCTAATGTTATCACAGAAACACTGCCATCTGCAGAATCAGAGCCTGTTGAAATTGAGGTTGAGATTGCTGAAGGGACGATTGAAGTGGAAGATGACAGCATTGAAACACTTGAAGTAGCTTCTGCAGAGCAATCTATAAAGTACATGCATACCACAGGTACATCAGATGAATCTGCTTTGGCTCTTTTGGCAGATATCACCAGTAAGTATCGTCAAGGAGAGACAAAATGCCAGATTCAAGAAGAAGGTGGTAGTGCAACTGATCCCTCATGCAAACAGGTAGAAGATATTGAAATTGTGGAACTTCAGCTGTCACATGTGAAGAATTTATTCCACTGTGAAAAATGTAACCGTTCATTTAAATTGTTTTACCATTTTAAGGAACACATGAAAACACACACTGCTGAGAGTTACAAGTGTGACACATGCAATAAAAGCTACCTACGAGAGAGTGCTTTGAAACAACACCTCACCTGTCACCACCTTGATGAAGGTGGTGCTAACAAGAAGCAAAGACCTGGCAAGAAAATACATATATGCCAATACTGTGATAAGCAGTTTGATCACTTTGGACATTTTAAAGAGCACCTCCGAAAGCACACAGGTAAGAACATTGATATGGTCCTGTCCTTGTGGCTTTGGGTCTAGCATTTTGGGGTTTTGCATGTTTTGGGGAAATAGAAAATATGCTGAAGAAAATGCATGAGTCCTGAGTGCTAGAAATACTTGGCTTGTAGTTGCAACTAAAATGCTGGTTTGGTTTTTAATTTTTTTTTTTGTTTGTTTTACATTGATATAAACTTTGAGGGTCTGAGGTGGTTAAAAATAGATGCCTAAAACCAGAAAGCACTAATGAAGCTTCTCTCTTCAGTCTTAATTAAATCTTAAAATATTTATTTCAAAATAATTTCTTAAAGCATATTTTTTTTCTTGAAAAGTACCAAACTGAGGAGTCGCTCTTATTTTCACAATTTTACTAGTAAATGTTTCTGTTGCAATATGATCTAAACCATGAGCTCAGTGAAATATGCATTTTAAAGTGTTTCTTTTACTACCAGAACATATGAGCAAATGCCTGTTAATGCATTAGACATAAAATATCCCCTTGCCCTTGACATCTCATCTGATTTCATTTTCTTTGTTAATTAACACTGCAAAGCATTTCTTGTGACTATAGTAGACTTTTGTTACTGTAAAATCTGCCTCTGAAATCTGAACAGTATCTTTTGAGTACAAAATTACTTGTGCTTCTTCTGTATATGGGAAGTTAAGATGCTATTTCTTCATGTCACTGAAAAGTCTGTACTATCTGAATAGGTACTGAGCGTTATATAGATAGCTATCTGAATGTAAAATATATGTTGTCCTGATCTTTTAGACGTTTTTGTTTAATATGTCAGTCATGAGTCATCAGTAAGAATTTAATAGAGGGTAGCAGTCTTATTTCTTTTGCAGCTTGCTGTTGCAAAAGCCTTTTAATTGGAACTTTTTTGCATCTGTATATGACACTGCATCAAATCTACTCCAAATAGCCCCTTAAAAGTTGCATTTATGAAAACTCTTTGGCAAATCCTTCTTCCCTATGAAGCAGGGAGTGTTTCTCCATTATGACCAAGCCAAATGCAATCTACCTAACAAAAGTCTTTTCAGAGAGAAGTTTATGGAGGATTAACAGAATAAGCCAAATATAACAGTATATTTGTTGCTGTTGTGACAGAAGGATTCTGGGTATGAAGCAACTTAGCGTATCATAGGAGGTGCAGAGTACTTTCTAAATATTTACTGATGCAAGTATCACACATGGAATCTAATTACTTCCAGTTCCAGTGATGTGCTTGAAGCAGACAAATTAATCAGCCCATGTCTGAAAACTCTGTAATTGAAGCAATTTGTATGCAGATTATACAAACTTCTTGAGAAAAATTCATCAAGGTCTTTGCTGTTCTTCATTAATCCAAAATATGTTTCACAGGAAGTGTACTTTGAACTGCAAATAACATCTTCCATGGGATTGAATAAATGGACTCTGTTTACATACCATGAATAAATGATCCCGAGAAGTTCATTTGATAAATGCCTGCTTTTGTGTTTCTGGGGGAGAAAAAAAGAAGGAAAGTCAAACAAAAAACCCCAACAAACTTTACTATTTCTCTCTAAACCCAATCTAAATAATGGTATGGCAGCTTTATGGTTATGGGTGAATTCCCTGGTATTTCTCACATATCGGGCAAATAGAAGTCATTGTGTTATTATTAATGTCTTTGGGTTAAAAAATATTTATTTTTGGGTAGTCCCCTTCCTGTGGCTGCAGGATTATAAAGGTCTGGCAAAATATTGGACTGTCTTAGATCAGAATTTCTGTCCTGTGAGTTACTTATGATTGGCAAGTGAAATCTCACCTTTTCTCATAAATGGAAAAAAATTGTTAGATCAGGCCAAGAACCCTCCCTCTTTAGTCTTATTCAAGTGAGATTTTATAAACTCATAGTTTAATGGCACGCAGGGGAAAAGAAGCAAGTTGTCACCTTTAGCAGAGGAGTTCAGTTCCCAGCTCACCAGTGTACTTCTTGAGCTAGAGACAGGCTGATACGCTCTCTGTGTTTTCCATTGCTGCTGCTGAAGTCACAGCATTGATTTGCACTGTGCAAGAAGTCACACAATACCTTTTTGGCCTTTGGATATTGCCACTGTTGTCTTTGAATTGTCAGTTTCAGATACTTTGGGAAGAATATGAATATTGTTGAAGAATTTGGGTAAAAATAGAATAAATCTGTCCTTAACTGGGCAGTGCCTTGCTTCAAGTAACTCTTTAAATGTGACCAGACTGCAGAGCAGGTGAAGGTTTGTGGTGTGAGTTTTGTTCTGTAATAGTCATAGAATCATAGAATGGCCTGGATTGGAAAGGACCTTAAAGCTCATCTCATTCCAGCCCCTCCTGCCATGAGTGCCTTCCACTAGACCAGGTTGTTCCAAGCCCTGTCCAACCTGGCCTTGAACACTTCCAGGGATGGGACAGCCACAGATTCTCTGGACAACCTGTACCAGGGCCTCACCCTCCTTACAGTAAAGAGGTTTTTCCCTAATATCTAATCTAAACCTACTCCTTTTCAGTTTTAAGTCATTCCCCCTTGTCTTCTCACTCCAGGCCCTTGTAAATAGTCTCTCTCCATCTTTCTTGTCAGCTCCCTTTACGACCTGGAAGGTCACAATTAGGTCATGCTGGAGCCTCTCTTCTCCAGGCTGAACAATCCCAATTCTCTCAGTCTTTCATAGGAAAGTGTCTCAGTTTAAAAGACAGGTGTCTGCCAAGGAAGGTGGGAATCTTCCCAGAATGGAAAAGATGACCCCCTCCCTCCAAATTATTATAGCTTCAAAATTATGGGGTTTCCAGGCAAAAATATGGGAAAAGGAATAACAGTTCTTTACTGGCAAATATATATATAAAACAGAACAAACAACAACAAAAAAATAACAGTTTTCCTGCCTGTTAAGTAAATTTTTCCCATGGGTGTAGTTACAACCACAACTGGCAGGGGGCACTATTGGCTCATGGCAAGGCAGAGAGGCTGCAGTGACTCCCCCACAGATTCAGGGGGCACTCTGACATGAGCTTGGCAACCTCTTCAGGTGGTGGTGGGAGCTTGGGCAAAGAGGAGGACAGGAGATTGCTCCTTTTGCAAAGCTCACAGGCAGCAGTTGGTCCCAGTACCCCCACTGGCAGCTGGCACACTCTGGAGAGTTGGGCAGGGCTTGGACATGATGTCAGGCTACTGTGCAGAGAAGTGGCCTGGCAGGGGCAGCCCCAGTCCTGGAGGCACCCCACACGTTGGCTCTGGACCCCCAAATGGCTGGGAAACAGGGAAAAACAAGCAGGCTTGCAGTGTAGAAACTGCAGCAGATTGAAATCCTCGAGCCTAACACACAGGAGTAGCCACAGCCATCACACTCCAGGCTGGGGTCTGGTGGGACATGGTCCCAGTCCCAGGTGGCACCACATGTGCTGGCTTTGGGCTCCTGAATGACAGGAGAGCAGGGAAGCCAGCAGACAGGCCGGCCCTGGTCGCAGTGCTGGGAAAAAGACACAGGACAGCAGTATTTCAAGCCAGATGCACTCACTGTGTCTCCACACAGCTGCCACCTCATCCTGAACCAGAAGAGAGTGAGAGAGCCCCAGGCCCCAGGCCAAGCTTATACCCCTCAGGATATCCCCTGAGCTGCAGAAAACCTGGACAGCAAGGCTTTTAGAAATGCCCACACTGAAACAGGGGCTCTCCCCACCCCCAGCCCCACACACATCCAGTCCCTTGCCTTAAAGATACAGCAACCATTTTTTGGGCACAAAGCAGAGGATCAGGAAATATACTATCATAATAACTCACTCCAAGACAGAAAGATGCTCCATCCCTCTGATCATCTTCGTGCCTCCTCTGGACTTGTTCCAAGAGGTCCATGTCCTTTCTGTGCTGGGGACCCTAGAGCTGGAGGCAGCACTGCAGGTGGGGTCTCACCAGAGTAGAGGGACAGAATCCCCTCCTCCCCTGCTGCCCACACTGTGGGACCAGCCCAGCACAACAGGGGGTTTCTGGGTGCCAGTGCACATGGCTGGGGCATGTCCAGCCTCTCACCCACCAGTACCCCCAGGTCCTTTTCCCCAGGGCTGGTCTTGATCTGTTCATCCCTCCCCCTGAATTGATCCTGCGGATTCTCCCGACCCAGGTGCAGCACCAGCACTTGGTCTTTAAACCTCATGAGATTCCCATGGGCCGCTTCTTGAGCTTGTCCAGGTCCCTCTGGATGGCCCTGTCCTTCAGGTGTGTTACCTGCACCACTGAGCTTGGTGTCATCTGCAAACCTGCTGAGGGTGCCCTCAACCTCTTTGTGTGTGTCATTAATGAAGATATTAGATAAAACTGTGTAGCGAGTTGACCCTGGCTGGGTGCCAGGTGCCCAGTCAGTTGCTCTATCAATCCCTTTCCCACTGGGACAGGGAAGAGAATAAGATGGAGAAGAACAAGCAGGATGAAATAAAGCAGTTTTATTAGAGTAAAAGAAATAAATAAGCAGAGATCTGCACACCCATGAGCTAAAGAGAAAAAAGGTCAGTCTCTACCTCCCATCAGCAGCGATGTTGAGACACTTCCTGGGAAGCAGGGCTTCAACACACATAACAGTTCCTCCAGAAGGCAAACACTGAAAACTCAGGAATGCGCTGCCTTCCTCCTCTCTCCCTTAGTTTATATGTCTGAGCTGATGTCATATGTTATGGAATATCCCTTTGGCTAATTTGGAGTCAGCTGGCCTGCTTGTGTCCCCTCCCAAGATCTTGCCACTCCCACCCCCTTTAATGGGGTAAACAATGTCAGAGGGACAGCAGTGCTTGGCAGTAGCCAAAACACTGGTCTGTTATCAACACTCTTCCAGCTACCAATACAAAGCACAGCACTGTAAAGGCTGTGAACTTTATCTTGGTCAGATCCAATACACACTGGTCCCAATACAGACCCCTGAGGGACACCACTGGTCCATGATGTCCATTGCGACTCAAAGCCATTGACTACAACCCTCTGGATGAGACCGTTGTGTTGGTTTGGCATGGCCTGATTTTTTGGTAGAGGGGGAGGGCCACAGAAGTAGCTTCTGTGAGAAGCTGCTAGAAGCTTCCACCATGTCAGACAGAGCCAATCTCTGATGGCTCTGAAGATGGACATGTTGCTGGCCCAATTAGAGAGGTTGGTAATGCCTCTGTGATGACATATTTATGAAGAAAATCAAAACAGTACACATGCAGTTTTTTCCCCAGGGGTGGGGAGGCGCTGTGGTGAGCCTTGCCTGCCTGGCCACCCTTAGCTAGCCACACTGCGGGCAAAAGGACAGGGGTGGCGGCAGTGGCTTCCCCTTCCCAGCGCCCCACATGAAGAGAGGTATTAAATAGCGCCAGCGCCACGGTGTCCACCACTGTTGGCATGGTGGCGGAAGGGCTGCATGGCCGATGGCAAAAGCGTGGTGGACAACTCCCCAATGCAGAACCTGGACGAAATCAACTTCTCAGCGCTGCGGGATCCTGCAGGAATCTTTGAATTAGTGACACTTGTTGGCAATGGTACCCACGAGCAGCAATTTTTCTTCTAGTTAGAGAAGAGGTGGAAGTGAGGACATGTGAGGAAAAAATAACATGGCGGCACCAAGGTCAGTGGAAAAGAAAGAGGGGGAGAAGGTGCTCCAAGCGTCAGAGCCGAAATTCCTCTGCAGGCCATAGTGAGGACTATGGTGAGACAAACTGTCCCCCTGTAATGCATGAAGTCCACAGGATATGCAGAATCCACTCGCAGCCCATGAGAAAAGTGCTCACACTGAAGCAGATGGATAGCAGACAAAGCTGTAATCTAGTAAAAAACCCAAATAAAGAGAGAGGGCCCCTGCTTCCAGAGATAAAGAGAAAAGACCCTTGCTTCCAAACTAGGGCAGGCTAGCCTTAAAGACTTCACCCTGTGGATGGAGTAACCCACGGCACAACAATTTTGGAAAGACTGTTTGCCTGTGGGAGGGACCCCATGGCTTAGCAGAGAAAAGATTCCTCTCCCTGAACGAACAAAAAAGGGATCTCGAGTGACGAACTGACCAAGACCCCCACTCCCTGTCTCTCTGCACTATCGGTGGGAAAGAGAGAAGGGCTAGGGGGAAAAAGTGTTTTAAAAGCTTCTTTTACTTCTCATTATCCTCCTCTGACTATATTAATAATAAATTTATTTTATACCTTTAAATTTGAACCTGTTTTGCCCTTAGAGCGTTTTTCTCCCAGTCCTTATCTCAACTCATGAACCCTTCGTTACTTTTTTCCCTCTCCTCTGCCCAACTGTAGCAAGAAAAGGTAAGCGAATTACTTTTGTGGGTACTTGGTGTTTGGCCAGTGTCAAACCACAACAACCGTTCAACCACTTCCTTACCCATCTAAGACTCCACCCATTGAGTCTCTCTCTCTCCGATTTAGAGACAAGGATGTTGTGGGCCTCCATGTCAAAGGCTTTAGAGAAGTCCACAGAAAGGACATCTGTAGCCCTTCCCTTGTCCATTGATGGAGTCAGTCCATCAGAGGAGGCCACTGGGTTGGTCAGGCAGGACTTGCCCTTGGTGAAGCCATGCTGGCTGTCCTGAATCACCCCTCTGCCCTCCATGTGCCTTCGCAGAACTTCCTGGAGGATCTGTTCCATGATCTTCGCAGGCACAGAGGTGAAGCTGACAGGGCGGTGGTTCCCAGGGTCCTCCTTTCCACCCTTTTTAAAGATGGGGACAATGTTTCTCTTTCCAGTCACCTGGGATTTCACCTGACTGCCATGGCTTTTCAAATATCATGGAGAGTGGCTTGGCAACTACACCAACAAATTCCCTCAGGACTCTGGGATGCATTTTATCAGATCCCATGGACTTATGTGCATTCAGGTTCTTCAGGTGGTCATGAGCCTGATCTTAGAGTGGGAGGGACTTTGCCCCCCCAGTCACCATCCTGCTGTCCATCCATTCGACAGGTGTGGGAAGAGAGGTTGACATTGAAGACTGAGTCAAAAAAGTTGAGTACCTCAGCCTTCTCCTTGTCCATTGTTACCAGTTTTCCAGCACTGTTTATCAGGGGGTAACACCTTCTTTGACCTTCCTTTTCTGCCCGAAAGACCTGTAGAAGCCCTTCCTGTTATTCTTTGTGTCCCTTGACAGGTTCAGTTCCAGCTTCACTTTGGCCTTCCTCACCCCATCCCTACGCAACCAAACTCCATCTCTATACTCTCCCCAGGATAGCTGTCCTTGTTCCCACTGCCTGTGCATTTCCTTCTTTCCCTTTAGTTTAACCAGCATTTCCCCACTCAGCCATGCCAGTCTCTTGCCTTCCTTGTCCAGTTTTTTACTCCTGGGGATCACCTCCTGGGGTATTCTTTGGGCTCACCAATGTATTTGGTTGCTCGTGCAATGTCTGTGATTTTTGATCTGTGAGACATGGTAGTTCAGCATACTCTGCATTACCTGCACAAAAGTTTCCAAAAATGTAGCCTTTTATAACCATTAAGGGCAATGTTCCCTCCATTTAATGTTTTTCTGTGGCCTTTGGGCATATAAGTGACAATTATAGGCTATTTGTGGATTTCTTTTGAAAATGTAGATGCTGCTGAACGTCTTTATTTCTCAAAATACAGGTTTATTTGCTTTCCATCTCAGTTGTCAATAATTACTACATCCCTGAAAATGTGGTCTTTTAAACTTAATTGAGCTCTAGCTTAGATTCTTATGTTACTCAATGAAATGTCTCAGCCTCTTCTGGAGTTCATTAAATTGTTTGTTTCAATAGTGATGTTGGTATCAGTACCTCCACAGAATAATTATCAGACTTAGAAGAAACACACTGTTTCTAATTTTTTGTACTTCAATTTCCTTGAATTTAATTGTATTTGTGCATGATGAAATTAGTAAACAGTGACAGCAGTTGTTCTTTGTTACTATTTGATGATGGTAATAACAGTATACTACTTTGTATTAAAGTTTCTGGGCTTGATTTGTTTTAATACCAATGCATTGTTGCTTCATGGTCATTCTGCCAACTTCTTTTTCTGGGGCTTAGTTTCAGCTCTCAAGCATAAGCTGTCATTGTTCTTGAAAATAAAACTTTGTATTATTTAAATATCTCCTTCTTTAATGTGTCACTTTGTATATACTAATGTTGAGTCTAACTTATTATCAGGTGAAAAGAGAGAAATAGCTCCTATTTCTTTAAGATATTTCATCAGAATAATAACCTAACTTGGATAAAAACCTAAATATACCTTAAATGACACTGGGAATTATGTTACTTTATCATGTCTGTGGGTTTTATTTTGTTTTGTTCAGTTTGTTTATTTTTGTTTTTATAAATGAGAGTTATGACTCCACATTAGGTTTTTGCAATTTTATTTACATAAAATTTACATAGAATGTCTTTTTCTTCTGTAGAACAGTCCAGTTGTCCACATATTTACAGCATATTTATCAACCTACACAAAAGGAAGAGCTGACCAAAAACTGGCTAGTTTTATACACTGACAAATCCCTGTGTCTCTTAACAGGTGAAAAACCATTTGAATGTCCAAACTGCCATGAACATTTTGCTAGGAATAGTACACTCAAATGTCACCTGACAGCCTGTCAGTCTGGAGCTGGAGCTAAAAAGGGAAGAAAGAAGCTGTACGAATGTCAGGTGGGTAATAGAAGTAGCAGAGTCTGAGGCTAGACACCCCCTTCCTGTGCTGAGGGAGGGAGTGTGAGAGTACTGAGCAGGAAAGGCGTAAAGAGTGGACTTTTGTCTCCAAGAACTATTTTTAGCAAAATAAATTATAAAGGTTGCATTCAACCATGACATGAAGGTAAATTCTTATATCTAAGTAGTTCCATTTAAAATATGAAATTACTGACATGGAGCTTCATAATACTTAGTTAATCAGATACATTCTTGTGAGTCGGTAAGTGTTCATCTGCATCTCACTGATCTTTCTGCTTCCTTTTCAAGGTTCTTGATGCACAGACCTAGGCCTTTCCTGCTTGTGAGCATGCTTCACTAAAGTCCAAAATACAAAGTACTATTTTATTTCCTAATTTATTATTTTTCTGTTTAATACCAATATACTGACTGGATGGAAAGTCATTTCAACTTATGATGACAATCCGTAATGTCTTTTAAGCAAATATAAATGCTGTAGATGGATAGCTAGGGTACTTGGTCACTATACAACTGACATGTGAAAAGCTGTTCAGAAGAATATTACTTAGCTTTTAAAAGTTGATTCTGAAAAGCTAGAAAATATGAGAGCTGAGGTTGGTTGTAGCATTTTTATTTGCCATTTTGCTCCCCCACTACTGTGACAGTCACAAATAAGGCTCTCACCTTATTCAGTTCGCAGAATTGCTGTGGTTTGAGGTTAAATTGGGTCATGTAGTAAAGAAAACTGTTGGATATTGTCTTTATTCAAAAAAAAGAGTGATCTTATTCACAGAAAGCAGCAAATACTGCAGGAGGTGAATAAATTAATCATTTAATCAGAAGTTTCACTGATGCTGTGGCATTGCTTAGTTGTTATGCTAGACTGAAGTTAATTCTTTGAAGCATGCCTTTTTCTTAAAGTTTGTTTTGAACATGAGAACTACTTTATAACGCAAAATTGTACCTAGTAGCTTCATTGAAGGTAGTTTTGTCTTTGTGACCCTTTGGCTTAATTGCTTCACCTTGTAGCTTTCTCTGTTACAGATAACTGTGAATGTGGGTTAGTGTTATTTCAGCCTGCAGCAACTACAAGAATTCCTGGATAAATTCTTCTTGATTTTTTTCTCTTTAGAACTGAATTTGAATAGTGTTCAATAAATAAAATCTTGGCTCACTGAACAGGAAGGAAAAAACAAAATTGCACTTGCTTGATGAGCACTTTTGGTACTCTTCAGTGAATGCCTTGAGTACTGAATTAGGCTCCACATGGCAAGAACAGTAATTATGTGCTTGGGCATTACTGATAGTCATTACCTTTATGTATGACTAATTTTGAGTGCTTATCTATAAGGTTAGTATTTTAAGAAACCTGTGTGTGCAACTTCTTTCTAAAGCATGAGCCTAGGGGACACACATATACAAAAAGCATGTTACTAGCATCACAAATGTGATTTTAAGATTTCAACAGCAAAATGGGGATATTCAGCTCCATCATACAGACCTGTTCCTTGAGTTAATCCCTGTCAGATACTCCATCATCCTTTTGTGCTGTTGCTGTAAATTGAGATGGAACATTCTGTTTCAAAATTATTTGCCAACAGTGAAGGGGTTCCAACAGTGAAATGCATGTTCTTTGCTTCTTTCTGAAGCCAAGAGCACTTGCATGGACAAAGACCCCTGACCCTGTTTCTTTACTCCAAGCCTGACTCTACTCCACTCTTCTCTCTCTTCTACCCTGGTACCTCATTCATTTCTGCAGTCTTTGTGTATTGTTTTCAAGCTACTTACCTCACTGCCAGCTGAAGGAAAGGAAGTGTGCTCATGCGCTTTATGAAAATAGTATGTCTGCAGTCAAAGCAGTACTTTTAGCTGGAAGAGACTTAAAAAGATGGAGTTTTAAGAGATTTTTATCTGCTAAAATTGCTCAAATATTTTTTCTGAAATGGCAAAATGTGAGAGTTTAGTCTATCCAGGTAAATTGTACAATGTCATGAACAAATGAAAACTGATAAGTAATACTAGGCTATTAGTACTGCATCTAGAAATTCAGTAAAAGGACAGTTTGAATTGCACTTTGATCATATGATATTATTACATAAATAGATTTCCACTCAAAATTCTAGCACCAGACATTTATTGGAGTGTGAATCTGTATGTGCATTTCACATAAAGTTAAAATAAGAAAGCTTTTACATGCTGTACTGACTCATTAATTTTGTATGCACAACTCAAAATGGCACACTGTATCTTAAAAATAAATAAATACCACGTCTTCTGTTCATTTGAAGCTGACTTCTCAGCTTTTCCCTCTAACATGCGTGGTGGGATTTTTTAATCCAAGTAGCAAGAAGCTACACTATGTGAAGGCATGATCTGAAATAGGCACTATACTTTGTTATATTTCTGTTGGCACTGTTTAACACACTGTATCTTTTGTTTCAGGTTTGTAACAGCGTGTTTAACAGCTGGGATCAATTTAAAAATCATTTGGTAATACACACTGGTGAAAAACCCAACCACTGTACCTTATGTGATTTGTGGTTTATGCAAGGCAGTGAGCTGAGAAGGCATCTCAAAGACATGCACAATATTTCCGAACGAATAGTGACAGAAGAGATTCTTCCAGTGGAAGCTATGGAAGCTGAACCAGTAACATCAATGACTATAATAGAACAAGTGGAGCAAGTCCATGTCCTACCAGTAATTCAGGTACAAGTGGATCCTGCACAGGTAACTGTGGAACAGATGCACCAGGATCTCATACAGGACAATCAAGTGAAAGGCACACAGATGGAGGAACTGCAAGAACAGGTGCAAATTAGTTATTTAGAAGTTGAACACATTCAGACTGAACAAGGTGCTGAAGTTCATGTGGAGCAATTACATGTTGGGCATGTAAATCGAATACAGATGGAAGAAGTACAGGCAGAACTTATAGATGGAACAGAACTTCAACAAGTAGAATATGAAAGTGTTGATCAAGGAGAAGCAGAAGAAAATGAAACTAGTCAAGTAGATGATGCAGATATGGAAGATCATGAACAAGCTGAAGACTTAAAAACTCAACAGTTAGTGGACACAGAATGAAAAGGTGGATAACTAGGACAAATAACCACACTGTGCAGCTTTAGGAATGAAGTACCCAATTATTTTTGCTAGCTTTTACATTGGTTTTTGAACCAATGGTCAGTAATCACCTTTCCAATATGCTGTCCTTAGGAAGCTGGACAAGTGGACCAAAGTTAGTTTTCTTCATGTACAACTAAACCTCTCATATGTGAAAAATAACTTTACCATTCATGTAATGCCATGGAACAGAAACCACCACAGCTTTGTGAGGATTTTAATAATGAATAGCTTCTATAATTTACATCATCCCTGGGTATATGTAAGAGTAATGTTGTCTCTTTTCCTCTTGCTATAGAAGCAAACTCGTTATAGATTTTCAGGGTGTCTGTGGCAGAAGAATCAGTAAAATCTGGTGGGTTCTAATGTAAGGGGATAATCAGGTACCTGTGAAGTTTCTGAGCAGACTGTTTGTTTGCTGTTTCCTAACAACAGTCCCTAACTTTCAGGCTGGGGAAAAAACATTGTTACTGGAGGTCTCAGAGCACAAAAATACTGTGCTTTTCGACAGGGGTGAAATTTCCACAAAGCTCCTAGAGAGTGTTCAACCTAGTTCAATTAAGGGCAATATGGGTAATGTTATAAGCGCTTTATATTTTTGCTTAAAATTGTCAGCTACTGATTTAGGTTTTTTTCATTAAATTTAGGAGGGGATGAGGGAGGAAACAGATTCCATGTGGAGGCAGCAGGATACTCTAAAAGGGACACTTTAAATTAGGAAAAACTCAGTAGAATCTGTGGTAAATTTGAGCTGGAAAAAAGCTACCAGCAGACTCTTCTTCTTTAAATTGTCATTTTTGAAGAGGAATATTTTTAAACATATAGAGAAGGCTTGTCTATATGGTATCAGGTTCCTGACTTTTTAAAATTAAATTCTGACACTTGACGCAAAGACATTGTACTAAAAGTAAAAGCCATAGGTATGAATGCTAAAATGTGAATTGAAAAGTAGTAGTGTAGATATTTTACTCAGTATTAGACAACAAAACAGTAGCATCCATGAAATATTGCATTATTTTCTTAATCCAATAAATTAGGAACAACTGAGTGACTGTCAATTACAGTGCCAGATCCCAGTGGCAAGAACCAATATAATTTTAATAACTTTACAGTAATGACCTATTAATCTTAAGTTTGGTTATAAAATACTTATCTGGCTCTATGTTTAAGGATGCTAAGAACTTGTAATTCTCAATTATTGCCTTGAGATTAGAGGTGCCTCCCTACTTCTGAAAAACTTTGTTTTCAAAGCCCTAAGTAAAGGAAGGAATTTTTGCAAGGATGTTTCGTAATGCTCTTAGTATTCCTGTAGGTCTTGCTTAAAATCAGGCTTTTCTATTCAGTCTTCTCCAAATGCAAAATTATTTCTTGAGATTTGTGCTTTTATTTAGTATCATTCAAAATGATTCTTGTGTTTCATCGTAGCTAGCCTTGGGGAAACTGTTGCAAAACAAACATGAATCTCAATTAAAATTTCAAACAATTTAATTACTATAACTTGCATTATTTTTATGTGTTGTTTTTTATTTTCTGAGATGTAAGTAGTACAGGATGAGATTATGTGCAGAGGAAAGAATGTGGCCTGATGTTAATCATGAAAGTAAGTTAGCTATTGGATTTATACCTGGCTTCTGATAAGAAGCCTGTCTTTTGATAACATGGAGGGGGTGCAACTTGCTTAGCTGCATAACTCTAAATTTTTAGGCATTTATGCATATAGACACCAGATCTGTATCAGTGGAATAAAGGCACCAGATCTGGTTGTGTATAAATAATGAAACTAACTTAGGCAATTTAAGTCCAATGTAAAATGAGCAGTTAGGTGATTGATAGCAGGGCTGTAATTTGGTAAGCACAGTTGAGCTATTTTTTTGTTCTGTTTGATCTCCCCTTTTTAACAAGAGCTTGCAAATTTGGTAGGAGAGAAATGATGCTTTGTTGTTGTGCCCAGTGCTGCCTCTATACAGACTTCTGTTGAGCCTGGGTAGGAATGCAGTGGGGGCATGACCAATCCCCTCCTCACCCCAAGGGACAGGGTGAAAGTCTCTCCTCAAGTAATAACTCCACTGGAAAGTTTTTCCCTTTGGCAACCCCCTCTTCCCTAGAATTTCCTTCCCAAATTGCTTCTACCAGTGGAGTCCCCCATGCCTCCTTACTGCAACAGCAACTGCAACTGCAACTGTGGGAGGGATGATAGACTTGGAGAGTCAGAAGATCTGGTTGCCCTCTGTAAGTCACCTTACCATCCTCCTTCTGCCACAAATGTCTGTATAGACACACAAACCTCTCCAAACTATATACCTATGCACTATTGGAGGAGTTCTTCCCTTTAAATAAGTATACACTGCTGGTCCCCAGAGTACCCTGTGTTATGCAGGTACTCATCTGTAGCTTGCAATGAGGCAGCATGCAGCTGCACTTGTTGCCTGGTGCCTGCAGTGGGCCATGTCACATGAGGTGAATGCTTGAATTTATGCTGAATGAAACTAATTGGCTAAAGCAGTGGGATCTAGGCAGTGAGAAATGGAAAAGTTGGAATGAACAAAAACCTGTGAGGTGTGTCTGGATACAAAATAAAAAGTGAACATTAAATTGGGACTTGTGGATTTAGATACAATATTCATGAGAGGCCACAAGCTACTTCTGAAAGAAGGCCAGGGAGAGGAAAGGCAGCTGATCAATAGTTTGAGATCTGCTAAGTTATTCACACAATATAAGGAAGGATTAGCTGCTTTTTTTGAAAACAGTTGCAAAAGCAGGCTTATGAGGATGGAATTGGATGTCAGTCCTGTGTGAGATGGTCACTAGAGGAGGATCATGCAGGTTCTGCTTTTTCACGCCTGCAGTGGAATTTTTAATTAGCTAATGGTGCAGAATATGGTAGTCTCTTACACAAATTATGTAACAGTATTATTTCAAATGAGGAAGCATTTAAATAGATGTTTAATGTGGTTGCTGACTTTTAAGGACTGAAGTATCTGTTCTACAGGGACTATTGTGAAAATGTAACATGCAGTTAGAATTTGTTTTATTTCTAACAACTTCCTCCTTAAACTGTAGTGTTTGCTTCTAGAAAATAATTTTAAAATTAAAGCAACCTGTTTACAATGAAAATGTAAATAATTTGTAGCTTGTTAAACATTTGGCAGCTCAGGCGGGTACAAGAGAAGCTGGAGCTCACTAGCTCAGATCTCATAAAGCTTCAACCATGTCTGGACCTAACTATGGGAGCATGCCTGTGTTTGCATCCTGGACACAGCTTTGCATGCAGTGTGAGTAACGCTCTCACAGCTCCCTCATACTTTTTTCCCTAACTAGAACCTTGACATCTATAAACATCTCTGCTGGGACTTGTCTTTCCAATTTCTTTGAGATCTTGGTGGCCTGTTGAGGAAATAATCTGTACCATTAAAAGATCTGAAACTAGAAAGGGGGGTGCAGCATGTAGATCCTAGGATGAGGGTCTCTAACGTGGGGGTACAAGGACGGGGAGGGTTTAAGTGGTGTGCTGGGGGCTGTGCCTGGCAGTTGCTAGCCAGTCGTGGGATTGCAGCCCATCGCCACCAGAGCTGTCCAAGGTTTCGTAACCAAGATGGCTGCAGTGGCTGCCTAGCCTGGACTGCAAGCCCTCTCAGCCAGGATGCTGGGAGTTGGGAAAGCGGGGGACATGGTGAAGCAGGGAGGTCCGTCCCCATCTCAGGAGGAGAAGAGTGATGGCGGGTGGTTGGCAGGGGCTGCCGCAATGCTGATGCCCATGATCCCAGGCAGGCCTCCTCTGCCCAGAGTTAGCCTGCTGGAAGGTTGAAAGAGGCAGTGAGGCACTGCAAAGCCGAGGCTGGAGGCAACAGGGAGGGAGCCAGTTTTCAGGTACAGCGGTGGAACCACAGCACCAGTGGTGGCCAGCTATGTCCCCTGCTTGGGCGGACATCTGGCCCCTGGAGGTGGCACTGCCTCAGCCGAGCGTCCCAGGCTGGTCCTTGTCAGATTCTGCCAATGGATTGTTATGGGAAATGGAGGCTGAGCCACTGCACGTTGCCAGCTTGCTGTGAACATGCATGGACTCCCCACACCCGTATGTGCTGAGTTTTATAATTCTGGTGCTCTTCCAGCACAACTGGATCTTAAAGCTTTTGCCAAGGTGTTATGAGTTGACCCTGGCTGAACAGGTGCCCACCAAGCCACTCTATCACTCCACTCCTCAAGTGGACATGGGAGAGAAAATACAATGAAAGGCTCATGGGTGGAGATAAGGGCAGGGGGAGATCACTCACCAAATGCTGTCACGGCCAAAACAGCTCAACTTGGGGACACTAGCTTAATTTATTATCAATCAAATTGAAGTAGGGTAGCAAGAAAATAAAAACTAAATCTTAAAACACCTTTCCCCAACCCCTCCTTTTTTTCTGGGCCTAACTTTACACCCAAATTCTTTACCTCCTCCCCCTCATCAGTGCAAGGGGACAGGGAATGGGGCTGCAGTCAGTTTGCACGTTGTCTTTGCCACTCCTTCCTCAGGGGAGGACTCTTCCCCTACTCCAACATGGGTCCCTTTCCACGAGGTTAGTCCTTCAGGCACAGCCTGCTCCAGCATGGGCTCCTTCAGGGTCTGCAGGTGGATCTCTGCTCCCCCATGGGCTGCAGGGGCACAGCTGCCTCACCATGGGCTGCACCACGGGCTGCAGGGGAATCTCAGCTCTGGCACCTGGAGCACCTCCTGCCCCTCCTTCTGCACTTAACTGCAGAGTTGTTCCTCTCATATTCTCACCCTGCTCTCCCAGCTGCTGTTGTTTCACAATTTTTCTTCCCTTCTTAAATATGCTATTCCAGAGGCACTTCCACTGGAGAAGTTTTAATAATTTCAGTAGCATTTTGTTGCTGCTGTTTTAATTTGTATGTTAATTTGCTTAGAGAAAGTATACTGGCTAAAGGGAACTTTATTCTTTGTAAAGTTACTGGTATAAGACCCCACAGTTTTCTAATGCTGACTTTTCTTTAACATATTTTAAACAAAATAAAGTGTTTCCAATTGTTCCCTTCAGCTGGAGGTCTAATTCTGCATATCCTTTGCTGGGGCTGTAATCTGATTCATGAAAATGCTGTCATGTCCTAGTGCTTTGCTCTGAAAAAGGAGCAGAGAAACCCACTGGCTTTCAGGGGCCATGCTGCAAGAATGGTGCTTAGTGGGCAGACTTGCCTAGGGGGCACACAAATGAACTCCACAGAGGTGAGGGGAGAAGAGGGGTTTTTGCTGTTAAAATTGAATAAACAAGAGACAGTGCCAATGTGTTTTTAAATTGTTATTTACATGCAGATTATTTGAAATATATGTATTTTATCTGACACCTGCTTCCTATGCCAGGGCTAATTGGAGCCTGAAGCCAAAACATTTTCAGTGTAAGAAATCCCGTACTGTATTTAACATAAGAAGCATATGAGTAATTCCATGGAAGAAGCCAGAACATGCTTCTGTGTTTTCTGGATTGGGGTATTATTCCTTATATTGTGTAATCTGTTAATACAGTTTTAGAGTGGCTGGCACAGTTATTGATAAGCAGAATAGCATTTGTCACGAGAAATTTGTAGTTTCAGGGCTTTCTCCTTTAAGGATATAGACTGATGTATTCAGTTTCACCAAATAGATTTGTGGAAGTCATGGGTATGCATATATGTTACAGCATGTTTAGATTGCCCCTCTCCACAGTTAAGGAGGGAAATACAGTAAACTAAAAACTGGTACTCATTTTCAGGGAGAGAAGGGTGTTTGCACATGTGTGTGTAAAACCAACCAGAAAAGAGTCCTAAACGATATCTATAGCCATGTCTTCATTCCCTATTACATCTCTTTTACTAACATGACCACAGGGAAACATTTTTTCCTACTTTTTTTCTTCTTATGATTTTTTAAAACTTTTTTTTTGCATTAATTTTTAAAAAATATATTCTCAGATCTAAATCAGTTTCAGGGGCTGAGTAACCCCATTGGTGGAAATGGCAGGGAATAATTTAGTTGAGTTTATTTTTCCTGACCACTTAAGTATTATCACCCATCCTCTAGTGCCTTTAATTCAACTGATACTTCTTTTCTAAATAGTATCTTATCCCACAAATAGATGCCAGTACTTTAGAATTTTAGTTCTAGACAGTTGATCTGTTTGGGAATCAGAAACTAAAGCCTTGTGGAAATACTTGGGGATTCTTGTGGATGAAAAGCTGAACATGAGCCAACAGTATGCCCCCAGCCCAGAAGGCCAACCACATCCTGGGATGCATCAAAAGAGGTGTGGCCAGCAGGTTGAGGGAAAGGATTCTTTCCCTCTACTCTGCTCTTGTGAATCACAGAATCATAGAATGGTTTGGGTTGGAAAGCACATTAAAGATCATCTAGTTCTTACCCCCCTGCCATGGGCAGGGACATCTTCCACTAGACCAGGTTGCTCCAAGCTGGCCCCATCCAACCTGGCCTTGAACACTTCCAGGGATGGAGCAGCCACAGTTTCTGTGGTCAACCTGTACAAGTGCCTTATTACCCTCACAGGGAAGACTTCCTTCCTAACATCCAATCTAAACCTGTTATCCTTCACCTTAAGGCCATTCTCCCCCTTGTCCTATCACTCCATGCCCTTGTCAAAAGTCCCTCTCTAGCCTTCTTGTAAGCTCCCTTTAGGTACTGGAAGGTTGCTCTAGGGTCTCCCTGAAGCCTTAATTTCTCCAAGCTGAACAACCCCAAATTCTCTCAACCTGTCTGTGGTAGATAGGGACAGGCAGACGGAAGATCTCGTGATGTGACGGAAAGCAAGAAGCAGCATGGAATCTCCCTCCCTTCATTCCTGCATGATAAGAGATCACCCGAAATATGCAACCCCTCCTAATCCCGGTAGTTTTCCACTCCTTACTAACCCTAGCTATCCCACCGTCCCCTTTCTGACGTAATGAAGCCCCCTAGACTATTTAACCTCATGAGATAAGATAATAAACGCCATTTGACCATCCACCACATTGGTGTCTGTGTGTCGTGGACCGAGTGGCTCGGGTGAGGCTGGGCTGCCGTGCTGTCGTTCTTGAACCAGGTCGCCTGCCTTCATAGCAGAAGGCAACATAGTGATGCTGAAACCCGGGAAGAAGAAGAGCTCGGGCAACGGGATTCACCTGGACAAGAGGCAGCGGCCGTAGCAGCCAAGCTGACTTCTGGCGGGGGAGACGTCCCCAAAGGACCCGCGGTCACTATGGAGACCGTCGCAAAGGTCGTGAGTCTACTTTATAAGCAGTGGGGTATTAAGTGTAAGCTCAAGGATTTTTATATTGCTATTGCAAAACTCCTGGAGCTTGGGGCGATTGAGCGTCCAGCAGAAATATTACACCCGGAGGTGTGGGGGAAATGTACCAATGTTTTAGCAGAGGATACTAAATCCTCGGGCAGCGGCAAAAGTCTCAAAGCGTGGGGGAAAGTAGAAACGGCTTTACGCCAAGCGCTGGAACAACAAGAGACTTGGAAAGCTGCACGTGCATGTTTATTAGCTACTCCTAAGCTAGGGGTAGGAGCAATAACACAGACCGACCCCGAGAGCGGTCTATCTGAGAGCGGGGGTTCGCGGGGACCGGGCGCGCTTCCCTCCTTCCCGGACCCGAATCCAAACACCCCGGGGCCCCCAGAAAACTTCACGACCCTTCCGCCGAGCCCGCCGGATCCACCCCCTGCTGCAGAAACTTCCCAAACGTCCGCGGTTTCCCCATCCGTCCCTCCGCCGCCGGTTAGCGATCCAACGCTGGAAGCGCAGCAATAGGCGTGATCTTTTTGGGAGGGATTGACAACCGAAGCCAAGGAAACCGAGAAGGCAGCTAGAGAGGGAGCGCGGGTGAACCCCTCTCCCCTGCCCTATGCAGTTCAAAATGGCGCAGGCGACCAAGGAGATGGGCGGGGCCAGGGTTTCAGCGGCGGGAACGAACAACGATTGCGGGTGCTCGCTGCTGCGCATGCGCGGGAAGAGGGAGCTGCAAACGCGCGTGCACGGGAGAGCGGCAGAGAGCGCATGCCCAGTCAAGAGCCGTGCTCAATGCTGTTACCATTTAAAGGAGAGCCCTCCCCTTGCGGGAGGCAGGGCAAGCCCAGGGGGCGGGACCGGCACCACCCCCGGGGGGAGGAGCGGGGCCGGAGCCGCAAGAAAAGGCACAGAATCCCGGGAGTGCTCTGGCAGTCGACTTCCGGCTCTGAGTCCGACAACAGCTCCGCTAGCTTTACTGAGTTATCGGAAACTGACGGGGACACAGAGTCGGAAGAAGCAGAGCTATCACAATTTAAAACGAAAACGAATAAAGTTTTGAATTACGCCAGAAAGCAATCACAATACAAATTCACCGACTAGAGAAAGATAAAAATAGCCTGTGCAGAATGGGTGCCCTCGGCTACAGTTCATGCTTTCCCGGTGAGGGCCACTGGGCAAGACGGAACACTGATACCCTGATCGGTCATGCAGATGCCTCCCAGATAAGTAGTTTAGCCGAGTCTGACTCTAACCCAGTCTTTCGTATGTTAGAAGCTACCTTTCTTTCCCTGAACGAATCCAACCCGAACCTAACTGATTCCTGCTGGCTTTGCTATGATGTTAAACCCCCCTTCTACGAAGGAGTTGCTTTAAATATCCCCTTCAGTTACTCCACAGCCGACTCCCCTCACCAGTGCAGGTGAGATACTCCCCGCAGAGGAATCACCCTGAGTCAAGTCACGGGTCAAGGCAGATGTTTTGGCAATGCAACCTTAGCAAAGAAAGGCAACATCTGCACCAAAGTTGTCAAGCCCAACAAAAAGAATAAGTGAGTAGTTCCATCCGCATCTGGGATGTGGGTTTGTCAGCGATCTGGAGTGAGTCCTTGTGTGTCTCTTGCCAAATTCAATGATTCCACTGACTTTTGTGTCCAAGTTCTAATTGTTCCTAGGGTCCTGTACCATACAGACGAAGAGATGTACCACCTCTTTGAGAAACCCGACCGGCTCCACAAAAGAGAACTGATAACAGGTGTAACTATTGCAATGCTGCTCGGCCTGGGAGCAGCCGGAACGGCCACGGGTGTCTCAGCTCTTGCGACCCGACACCAAGGACTGTCTCAGCTACAAATGACCATCGATGAGGACTTGCAGAGGATCGAGAAATCCATCTCCTTTCTAGAGAAATCAGTTTCTTCACTCTCAGAAGTGGTCTTGCAGAACAGGCGAGGATTAGACCTCTTGTTCATGCAACAAGGAGGCTTGTGTGCCGCCTTGAAAGAGGAATGCTGCTTTTATGCAGACCACACAGGAGTCGTCAGAGACTCCATGGCAGAACTCCGAGATAGGCTAGCTCGGAGACAGAAAGACAGGGAAGCCCAACAGAGCTGGTTTGAGTCCTAGTTCAATCAATCACCATAGCTCACCACACTAATTTCCGCCTTAATAGGTCCATTAGCAATGTTGCTTTTAGTTTTTACCTTTGGACCATGCCTACTGAAAAACTAGTCTCTTTTATCCAGACCCGTCTGGAACGGGCCAACATTCTGTTTTTAGAACATCAACAAATGCTGTAATCCAAACTGTGAACACTGCCAATCGCAAGACTTTTCTAACTTGCCTTGCGAAATCTACTCAGGTATACCAAACCCCTTTTCCCTTGTCAAGTTACTACCTCGTACCTCACTTCAGTGCATGTATCTATGACTACCTCATTCATTTGTGAAAAAAGGGGGGGGAAGTGTGGTAGATAGGGACAGGCGGACGGAAGATCTCGTGATGTGACGGAAAGCAAGAAGCAGCATGGAATCTCCCTCCCTTCATTCCTGCATGATAAGAGATCACCCGAAGTATGTAACCCCTCCTAATCCCGGTAGTTTTCCACTCCTTACTAACCCTAGCTATCCCACCGTCCCCTTTCTGACGTAATGAAGCCCCCTAGACTATTTAACCTCATGAGATAAGATAATAAACGCCATTTGACCATCCACCACATTGGTGTCTGTGTGTCTGTGGACCGAGTGGCTCAGGTGAGGCCGGGCTGCCGTGCTGTCGTTCTTGAACCAGGTCGCCTGCCTTCATAGCAGAGGGCAACACCTATCTTCATAGGAGAGGTGTTTCAGCCCTGTGAGCATCTTCGTGCTCTCCTCTGGACCGACTCCAGCAAGTCCACGTCCTTCCTTATGTTGAGGGGCCCCAGAGCTGGATGCAGTACTCCAGGTGAGGTCTCACAAGAGCATAGTAGAGGGGCAGAATCACCTCCCTCTACCTGCTGGTCACACCTTTTCTTACCAAACCCAGGACAGGGTTGGCCTTCTGGGCTTCAAGTGCACATTGCCAGGTTGTCTTAGGTTATGATGGTATGTATTCGATCACCATCTTCATGGGATGTTGGGGCCAGGTGGGGCAGTGGTCCTGGCTCATCCTTGATGGCCCCAGGGCATGTCTTCTAATGGGCCAGCTGTTGGAGCCAAGTGGGGCACTCGTCTTTGCTTGTCCCTAATGGCTCCAGTTAATGGGCCATTGAGTCCCACTGATAAAACTACATCATCCCATTGTGAGATGCTCCGCCCAGGGTGAAGAACCAATGTATCCCTAACTGGATATAAACTAAAATTTGAAACACCACAAGTCAACTTTTCCACTGGATTCCCAGAGGAAGACCAGACCCTTCTACACCACCACTGGACCTTCAGAAGAGAACTACACCTTTCCACAGGATCGCTGCTTCAACAGAACCACATCTATCACTCCCAGAGGACTGCAGCCACCATCTAATTGGGCTGCTACCAGCACCCTGACCGACAGGGTGTCAGGTTGTATTCTGACTCTGTCAGTGTTTTTGTACTATTGCATTTATTTTAATTTTTCTATTAAATTGTAGTTCTGACTTTGAGTCTCTCACTGATTTGCTTTCAAACTACTACACAGGTCATGTCATTCTTCTGATGCCTTACGAAAGGCTCACCTGAAACAGAAGCTGGACAGAGTTAAAAGAATAAAAGAAGTATTTATTAAAACAAGGTACACTTTGGGCCATGCAGGACTCCCGCAGAGACTACACCCAAAAATGGATGCCTAGCACGTGCTTTTTGGACAGATATACCTTCGGTCCATCTGCATATCAGAAACCCATTGTCCAATTACAGCTTCGGGTCCTGAAGTCCCATCCCCAGTTTGTCCCCTTCTTCTCTTCGCTGCTGTCCATGGATGTTTACATTATGGGCTTTTGGAAAAACAGTATGTCCTTGAAACTCTGGCCCAGAGAGAAATTGTTTCATCTAAATGACAGTAACAGAACACTAGATGACATTTTATGTAGTCTTAGAGTCATACACTAGAGCAGTCCTGATGTAGAAAATAAAGTTAAAACCTAAGGCATCACTTCTGATCTACCAACATCCCGAAGTCCTCCTTGGGGCTCCTGTCAACCCATTCTCTGCCCAGCCTGTACTTGTGCTTGGGATTGCCCCAACCCAGGTGTTGGACCTTGCACTTGGTCTTGTTGAACTTCATGAGGTTCACACTGTCCCACCTCTCAAGCCTGTCCAGGTCCCTCTGGATGGCATCCCTTCCATCCAGTGTGTCAGCTGTACCACACAGCTCGGTGTCATTGGTAAACTTGCTGAGCGTGCCCTCAATCCCACTGTCCGTGTTCCCGACAAAGATGTCAAACAGTGCCAGTCCCAATACTAACCCCTGAGGGACACCATTCATCACTGGTCTCCACTTGGGCATTGAGCTATAGACTGCAACTCTTTGAGTGGTACCATCCATCCAATTCCTTATCCACTGAGTGGTCCATATGTTAAATCCTCCTCTCTCCAGTTCAGAGACAAGGATATCATGTGGGACAGTGTCAAATGCTTTGCACATTTCCAGACATCAGTCACCCTTCCCTCATCCACCACTGCAGCAACCCTATCATAGAAGGCCACCACATTTGTCAGGCATGATTTGCCCTTAGTGAAGCTATGTTGGCTATCAACAACAACCTCATTATTTTCCATGTGCCTTAGCATAGTTTCCAGGAGGATCTGTTCCACAATCTTGCTAGGCACCAAAGATGAGTGACTGGTTTGTAGTTCCCTGTGTCTTCCTTATATCCCCTGCAGTAGTTTGAAAGCAAATCAGTGAGAGACTCAAAGTCAGAACTACAATTTAATAGAAAAATTAAAATAAATGCAATAGTACAAAAACACTGACAGAGTCAGAATACAACCTGACACCCTGTCGGTCAGGGTGTTGGTAGTAGTCCACTTAGAAGGTGGCTGCAGTCTTCTGGGAGTGATAGATGTGGTTCTGTTGAAGCAGTGATCTTGTGAAAAGGTGTAGTTCTCCTCTGAAGGTCTAGTGGTGGTGTAGAAGGGTCTGGTCTTCCTCTGGGAATCCAGTGGAAAAGTTGACTTGTGGTGTTTCAAATTTTAGTTTATATCTAGATAGGGATACATTGGTTCTTCACCCTGGGTGGAGCATCTCACAATGGGATGATGTAGTTTTATCAGTGGGACTCAATGGCCCATTAACTGGAGCCATTAGGGACAAGCAAAGACGAGTGCCCCACTTGGCTCCAACGGCTGGCCCATTAGAAAACATGTCCTGGAGCCATCAAGGATGAGCTGGGAACACTGCTTCACTCGGCCTCAACATCTTATGAAGATGGTGATCGAATACATACCATTGTAACCTAAGACATTTTCTACCCCTTATTCTATGACCATCTATATGATACCCAAACTAATACTCTTTTTAAACTTTACACGAATATATACATATACAATGAAACTTTACACACAGTTCTCACTTAAAATTAAGTTTCCTTGTGGTACACAATGGGTTTCTCTATCTTTCTGCATTACTCACCAAGTGTAATTAGGTTTTTGAGCAAAAACAATCCCGTGGACGGGTTTGCTTTTGTCTGAGGTGGGACTAATTCAAACAGTCTTTTTTAAAATACTTTTCATATGTACCACAGGGACTCTATCTCTGTCCACTGTGTGCAAGGGTTTAGACTGGGCAGGATTAGCTCTATTGATGGAGCCTCGTGTGTTGACTATCTAGATGGCTTTTGCTAAGTTTATTTTTTTAATTTTTAAAGGTCCCCTTGCCAAGTGCTTTTAGGGTGGTCTTAAGTAGTCCGTTGTACCATTTAACTTTCTTGGCAGCTGGTGCATGATAAGGGATATGATCTATCTACTCAATGCCATGTTCTCTGGCCTAGCTGTTTATAAGGCTATTTTTGAAATGGGTCTTGCTGTCTGACTCAATTTTTTCAGGAGTGCCATGTCTCTGCAAGACTTGCTTTTCTAGGCTTAAGATGGTGTTTCGGGCGGTAGCATGAGGCACAGTATAGATCTTTAACTATCTAGTGGTTGCTTCCACCATGGTTAACACGTAGCGCTTGTTTTGGAGGGTTTGAGGAAGGGTGATTTAGTCAATTTTCCAGGCTTCCCCATACCTATACTTTGACTATCGTCTACCGTACCACACAGGCGTCACCCGCTTGGCTTGCTTGATCATAGTGCAGGTCTCGTAGCTATGGATGACTTGTGAGATGCTGTCTATGGTTAAGTTTACTTTTCAGTTACGAGCCTATCGGCACGTTGCATCTCGTCTCTGATGACTGGACGCATTATGGGCCCAACGAGCTAGAAATAATTCTCCCTTGTGCTGCCAGTCTAGATTTACTTGTGATATTTTTAGTTTGGCAGCTTGGTCTACTTGTTCGTTGTTACGATGCTTTTTATTGGCCCAACTTTTGGGTACGTGTGCATCTACGTGTTGAACTTTCACGGTTAGCTTCTTTACACGGGTAGCGATGTCTTGCTAAATCTCAGTGGCTCACATCAGTTTTCTTCTGCGCTTCCAGTTGGCCTTTTTTTAGCAATCTAACCATCTTCACAAAGTATTAGGTACTAATTAGGAGTCAGTGTAGAGATAGAGCTGAGGTCACTTTTCTCGCTCAGCAATATCTAAAGCTAGCTGGACGGCTTTAAGTTCTGCGACTTGACTTGATTTACTTTTTCTTTTGGTAGCTTGTGCAACTCGTCGTGTGGGACTCCATGCAGCAGCTTTCCACTTTCGGTTAGCGCCCACAATTCGGTAGGAACTATCAGTGAAGAGGGCATATCGTCTTCTGCTCTCTGGTAGCTCGTTATATGGTGGGGCTTTTTTAGCACGTGTTACTTGCTCTTTTTTTTCAGAAGGTAACTCAAAAGTCTTACTTTTAGGTCAGTTTGTTGCAATTTCCAGAATCCCAGGGCAATTAGGGTTTCTTATCTGGGCTTCTTGTGTGATTAGCGCAATTTACTTGCTTTATGTGGCGTTGGTAGCATGATGTGTGGAAGGAACTCTTCTCTGGAACATCCAACCCAGCACTGGTAGTCAGGGTGCCAGAAGTAGCTGTGCTTTGGTGCCAATTACTTCTGAGGCAGCTCGAACTCTTTCATAAGCTGCAAGAATCTCTTTTTCGGTTGGGGTATAGATGGTCTCAGATCTTTTGTATCTCTGACTCTAGAACTTGAGCAGTCGTCTTTGAGCTTTTTTAGGTCCCTTCTGCCACAGGTTCCAGTATGGACCATTCTTTTTGGCCGTAGTGTAGAGCACATTTTGCACATTTTACTCTGTTCTGACTGGTCCAAGGGTTACTGCGTGGGCAATCTTTTGCTTAATTTGTTTAAATGTTTGTTGTTGTTTAGGACTCTACTGGAAATTATTTTTTCGTGTCACGAGGTAAAGAGGGCTTACAATCATGCTGTATTTTGGGATATGCATTTTCTAAAACACGACAGCTCCTAGAAAAGCTTGGATTTTTTTCTTGTTCATAGGTGGGGACATAGCAGTGATCTTGTTGACTACTTTTGTCGGGATCTGGCGACGTCTATTTTGCCACTTGACTCTTAAAAACTGGATTTCTTGAGCGGGCCCCTTAACTTTACTTCGCTTGATGGCAAAATTAGCTCTTAGGAGAATCTGGATGATCTTTTTTTTTTTTCCAAAGACTTTTTTTGTCGTGTTCCCTTATACAATGATGTCGTCGATATACTGCAGATGTTCTGGAGCCTCACCCTTTTCCAGTGCAGCCTGGATCAGGCCATGGCAGATGGTGGGGCTGTGCTTTCACCCCTGGGGGAGTCTGTTCAAGGTGTACTGCACGCCCCTCCAGGTGAAAGCAAACTGAGGCCTGCACTCTGCTGCCAGAGGAATGGAGGAAAAGGCATTGGCAATATCGATGGTCACATACTACTTTGCTGTTTTGGATTCCAGTTCATACTGAAGTTCCAACATGACTGGCACAGCAGCACTCAGTGGTGGTGTGACTTTATTTAGGCTACAATAATCTATCGTCAGTCTCCATCCTCTGCTGGACTTACGCACTGGCTATATAGGTCTGTTGAAGTGTGAATGAGCTTTGCTGACTACTCCTTGGCTCTTTAGTTTAGGAATCATCTCATGGATGGGAACTATAGTGTCTCTGTCTGTGTGGTACTGCTGACGGCGCACTGTCGCCATGGCAATTGGTACCTGCTGTTCTTCAACTTCCAGCAGTCCCACAGCAGAGGGGTCATCTGAGAGACCAGGCAAGGTATTTAGCTGTTGGATGTCTTTTGTTTCTATAGCGGCTACACCGAAAGCCCAACGATGTCCTTTTGGGTCTTTGAAATACCCATTTCTAAGATAGTCTATGCCCAGGATGCATGGGGCCTCTGGGCCGGTCACGATGGGGTGCTTCTGCCACTCATTCCCAGTTAAACTCACTTCAGCTTCTAATACAGTCAGCTGCTGGGATCCTCCTGTCACCCCAGAAATAGAAATCGATTCTGTTCCCACGTACCTTGATGGCATCAGGGTACATTGAGCGCCGGTGTCAACCAAAGCCATATATTTTTGTGGGTTAGACGTGCCAGGCCATCGGATCCACACAGTTCAATAGATCCCGTTGTCTCTTTCCTCTACCTAGCTAGAGGCAGGGCCCCTCTATTCCTGATCATGGTACATGTTGCTCTCTTTTTGTAAATATGTTCTTGAGGTCTCTTCAAGAGGATCGGTCATATCATCATTTCTATACTGTTCAGAGTTCTGTACACAAGAGACCAGAGCGGCGTTGACTCTAGGTGGGCTTCTTGTGGTAGCTGTTCTTTTTTTAGTTTACGTAAACGGGCTGTTAAGGAACCAGTGGGTTTTCTATCCCACTTCCTCATGTCTTCTCCATGCTCCCGAAGGAAAAACCAGAGGTTACTTCACGGAGTGTATCTTCTTTCTCTGGCTGGGGGATGTTGGCTCCTAATAGCAGAGACTCTTGTTGGTTCTGGCGAGATGTGGTGAATTTCTTGTTTCAGCTCCTTTTTGAGTTTCTCTTCCAAGCTCCAGATGTGCTTAGCCAGCTTCGTTTCCACAGATCAGACACCGGTGCGTAACGGGGCAGCGACAGTGTCTTCATAAATTCTTAGTTTGTTGACCAGTACTCCCACCTTATCTGCTCCTTCCCTCCATTGCAGTGTTGCTAGGTAACGGGAATATATCTCTGGTCCGAGCCGTGCGAATCTCAACCACATGTGTGACGTGCATTGGACATCATCTGGGTTCTTAGGGAATCTCTCATCTTCTGAGAAAATGATCTCCAGCACGGCCAATTCTCTCAGGCATCGGATACCTTGTTCCATTGTGTTCCATTTTCTTTGGTGTACCTGGAGGTCTTTTTTACAAAGGTATCTGTCTTTTACGCTTGCCAGCAGTCGCCGCCAGAGGCTGAGTGTTTCTTGGGTCCTCCCGATCCCCTGGTCAATGACCACATCCTGGGCCAGGGATCCAAGTTGCCTGGCCTCACTTCTGTCTAGAATGTTGTCATTGGCTGCAGCATCCCAGATGCGAAGAAGCCAGGTCAGGATGGATTCATTTGTCTGGCAGGTGAACTCCCTCCGTAGGTCACGCAGCTCACCCAGGGATAAAGAGCGAGTGATGATCTCTGGCTCTGTCTTTTCTGTTTGGTGGGAACGTCTATCCTCCTCCTCATCGGTCACTGTGCGGGCTGATTTGCTCTTCGATTTCTTTTTCTGAAGGGGGGCAATTGCTACTGGCTTAGGCTGTTCTGGCTTGGTGATGGCTTGTGTGGAGACGCTGTCGTTTCTTTCAGTCTCTTTTTCCTCCATGGCAGTTCGTGTAGACATGGTTCCTGTTGCTTTGCTGCTTTTTCTGTCTTCATCTTGAGGATACTGTGCCGCATCGAGCATTATTCTGACTCTAAGCATGGTGTACATGGTGCAGGCTGTACAAAGAAGACAAAGCAGAACTAACAGCAAGATTATACTATCTTTGACATCCAAAGGGAACTCAATATTTTCAAAAACTGTTGTGTCAGGTCTGAAAGAATCCACTCTTAACTCTTTCCCCTAGGGGCTGGGTGCGACTGTTGAGGAGGCCCCAGATGTAGCAGCCCAGACTAGGACACGCAAACAAACTTGAGTAAATATTCTGAATGGTGTTCATTGCCTCGGAGGTTACCATGCAATAGACATAGTAAATCAATAAAGCAATTTTTATACGATACCCCGGCCTACACAGGAGCATTACGACAGGCAGGTAGTTCCTCATCTGAGGAAATATATATAGAGCAAGGTACAGGATCTATGTAATTACGTGGAGTATCGCGGTGAATAGATGGCTTCTAGAACACAAAATTGTAATTCTGACTTTCCTCAGGGCCTGGCCGTACGGTGAGCACCAAAAACTGTAGTAGTTTGAAAGCAAATCAGTGAGAGACTCAAAGTCAGAACTACAATCTGATACAAAAATGCAATAGTACAAAAACACTGACAGAGTCAGAATACAACCTGACACCCTGTCGGTCAGGGTGTTGGTAGTAGTCCACTTAGAAGGTGGCTGCAGTCTTCTGGGAGTGTGTCGTGGGTTGACCCCGGCCAGGTGCCAGGTACCCACTCAGTCACTCTATCACTCCCTCTCCCACCGGGAGAGGGGAGAGGATAATATTGAAAAAGACTATCAGGATAAGACAAGGCAGTTTTATCACAGCGGGGAAAAAATAGAACAAGCAAGCTGAGAGTTGCGCACGCAAGAGCAGAGGGGAAAACAATCAATCTCTACTTCCCATCAGTAGTGATGTCTGGACACTTTCTGGGAAGCAGGGCTTCAGCATGCGTGACGGTTGTTCAAGGAGGCAAACATGGACCAGCCCTGAGTGCCTCCTCCTCCTCCTCCTCTCTTCCTTCCCTTATATATCTGAGCTGATGTCATATGGTATGGAATATCCCTTTGGCTGACTGGGGTCAGCTGGCCTGCTGGTGTCCCCTCCCAGGATCTTGCCCACCCCCATCCCCTTCAGTGGGGGAAGGAATGTCACAGGGACAGCACAGCTTGGCAGTAGCCAAAACACTGCTCTGTTATCAACACCAGCTACCAAAGCAAAGCACAGCACTGTAAGGGCTGTGAGCTTTACCCCAGTCAGACGCAATACAGAGTGATAGATGTGGTTCTGTTGAAGCAGTGATCTTGTGAAAGGTGTCGTTCTCCTCTGAAGATTTAGTGGTGGTGTAGAAGGGTCTGGTTTTCTTCTGGGAATTCAGTGAAAAAGCTGACTTGTGGTGTTTCAAATTTTAGTTTTTATCTAGATAGGGATGCATTGGTTCTTCACCCTGGGCAGAGCATCTTTCAATGGGATGATGTAGTTTATCAGTGGGACTCAACGGCCCATTAACTGCAGCCATTAGAGATGAGCAAAGCAAAGTGCCCCACTTGGCTCCAACGGCTGGCCCATTAGAAAACATGCCCCAGAGCCATCAAGGATGAGCTAGGACCACTGCCCCACCTGGCCCCAACATCCCATGAAGATGGTGCTAGAATACATACCATTGTAACCTAAGATACCCATTTTGAAAATGGGGGTTATATTTCTTAAATATGATGGATACTTTCTTAGCCACATGCATGCACAAGTTCCCTCTGGATCTGTGGATGCATCTAACCAGGTCTCATGGACTTTTCAGGTTCCTTACATGGTCTAAAACTTGATCTTCTACAATGGGAAGTTCTTCATTCTCCCAGTCCCTGCTTTCACCTTCTGCAACTTGGGCAATGTGCCTGGAGCACTTGATGGTGAAAACTGAGACAAAAGAAGTCATTTGGGGCAATTTACAGGTATTTCCCTCCTGCTTCCTGAAGCGTTTCTTGGTTCTCTGGCGCTGAGAAGTACAACCCCTTCCCCCCACTGAATCTAGTTTAAAGCTCTGTTAATCAGTCCAGCCAACTTGCTACCAGAACAGTCTTTCCCCACCTGGTCATGTGTGCCCCATCAGGTATCAATATGACCAAAATCTGCTCTCCTGAAGTTCAGAGCAGTGAGCTTCCTGTGCAACCGCCTTGCTGCCCCAAGGATCTCAAACCCCACCATTTCATGGCCACTGCAGCCAAGGCTGCCCTTGAGCTTCACATTCCCCACCAGACCATCTTTGTTGGCAAGAACAAGGTCTAGAATAGCACCTCTCCTCATTAGCTCCTCTGTCACTTGGAGGAGGAAGTTGTCACCAATACATAGCTGGAACCTCCTGGATTCCTTATGCCATGCTGTATTGTCCCTTCAGCAGATGCCAGGGTGGTTGAAGTCCCCCATGAGGACCAGGGCCTGTGAACATGAGGCTGCTCCTGTCTGTCATTAAAGGGCCTCATCCACTTGCTCTTCCTGGTCAGGTTGCCTATAGCAGACCCCCACTATAACATCCCCTGTCCCTGCCCTCCCTTTAATCCTCACCCATAAGCTCTTGGTCAGCTCCTTATCCATCCCCAGTATGGGGTTTGATGAGGCTGACAGCAGGCCTCAACCTGGAAAAGAAACTCGAGATCATTTTAGCAAGGAGGTAATATAAAAGGGGATCTTTATTTTTAAGGTCTTCAGGAGCAGTTATGGAAAGGTGTCCATAAAAGCCCACCCCCTCCAGGGGTGAGTACATAGTTATAGCTTTTAGGAAATTAGCATAATTGATTAAAAGCACCAATAAGGAGAACAAGTGGTGATTCAATTCCCCCCAGGTCCAGCCCCTTCTCTGGAGCCCCCCTCTCAGCACCGGCTGTACTTTGTTTATGAAAATGTACCTCAGAGTTGTTCTCGGCCTTGGTTCCCAGGAAGAACCAAGATAGGACAGGGCCTTGCACCCCCCTGGGGCTTGGAGCTCTGGAATTTGTTTTGTCTTTCTGCTTAGGGAAAGGCCATGGAAAAGTACTGGAAAAACTAGCTATTAATACAGTAGGCTACAGAGCTACAAATATATGTGCAAAGAGTACAGAGAACATATAAAAGAAAAAAGGCAGAAACCAAACGGCATCATTCCCCCCTTTTTTAGAGACTAACAAGACTCTATCTTGTCTAGTCTCTACTCTGCATTTAACCATACTTCTGGTTTATACAACTGGCTATCCCACTAGTTGTTATACAGATGCCAATTATAACTACAGCTACTATGAACATTTCTTTTATCTAGGTTCAGTTTGGTAACCATGAAGTGAGTGTACTGAAGATATTCAAGGTTCAGTAAGCTCTTTTGAGAGTTACTTGGTGTAGAATTTGAGTTTGCTTTCAAATTTCAACCAAATTTCTAAAAAAATTTTTCACTCGGATGTGCATAAGAACAACAACCAGTATTAATGATTTTGTGGCTAGTAGGAAATTAAGAGCGATTTTGTTTTGTCAACAGCCCTTAATATGATTAAACATTACATTTGGAATCACAGCCCCATGGGCACAGGCCCAATCTTTATCTTGGGGCAAAACTTACCAGGCCAGATTCTCATATCCAATACCACTTTGACAAGTTGTCCTTATGAAGAGTTTTTGGATACATTTTGGGCTAGAGTTACAGGCAAATTTTAGGACTAAATTTGAATCATGGTTACCGACTGTACAGATAAGAGGTACAAAAGAACAGTTTAAATCATATCATCCCAATTTGTATCAGTCTCTGTTTTCTGGCTGTCTATGGAGCAGACGTCTTCTTAACTCTGGAGCAGTGAATTCAAGGCTCTCTGCCAGCAGCTTTGGATTTGGTGAGGGTAGTCAGGACTTGGAATGACCCTTTCCACTCAGCTCATAAGGTTACTGTCCTCCATTCAACATAGACTCAGTCTCCAGGCTTGAATAGTTGCTAGTCTTCCTTCCTTCCTTCCTTCCTTCCTTCCTTCCTTCCTTCCTTCCTTCCTTCCTTCCTGATGACTTTGCTCAGTTCTAGATCTTTCATTGATATAATCAGTTCAGCTTTTTGTGATGGTACATTTGATGGCAACGCTTTTCTCATGGTTACCTGGTTCGTGGTTGTCACTGCATAACCTGTCTTTTGTTTGCCATCTCGCATGAAGCTGCTCTCAGCTGCATACAGCTCCCAGTCTGGCATATCCTTCAGATCTGCTCTGCTGGAATAGGCTTCTTCCATGGTCTGCAAACAGTCAAACTTAGATACATTATCAGTTAGTGCTGGGAACAGAGACATACTAGGATTGACAGCAAATGTTTTCAGAATAACATTATCTAGTTTCAGTAGCATGGCATAGGGTCCATGTCCTCCATGTTCACAGAACAAACTTACAGTGGGTTGCATGCAACTGTTGGATGTATAAATTCTTGGCTGCTGGTTGGATGCAGCAATTTTCAGTTGCTGACTGCCCTAGTTCTCCAGTTTCAGGATTCTTTTACATAATAGTAAAGAGTCCTTGGTCTTTTTTCCTCATAGGGATACAGGAGAAGGTCTTTTACAAATTTAACTCAGTAAACCATCCTAAGATATTTGTTAACACAGGCCTCAGCTTACTTATAGCATGCCTTAAGGGAGCCTAAAAACGGCTTCGTGTTCTTCGGGCTCGGTGTTCCCCTTTTGAGTGCCTACCAGAGCAGACAAAGAGCGCTCACTGCCCTCGCACGGCTGGGGACAGGCGCGGCATGCAGGCATTCCCGCCCAGGGGCACCCCCGGCTCGCCCGTGCTCGGCCCGTGCTGCTGCTCACAGTGGCTCTCGGGCGTCTTTAAAATAAAACTCATTACTGTGGAAAGTGCGATACGGCCGTTCCTTCCCGTAGATCTCACACTCCCGGCCCGCTCCGGGCCGGTGCGGGCGGGGCCCAGGGGCAGCGAGTGAGCCGGGCCGTGGCTGCGCAGTGGCGGCCCCCCTTCCGCCGGAGCAGGGCCGAAGCAGCGCAGCGGCGGCCCCGGTCCCGGTTCGCTTCCTGGAACCGCTCCCCCGCGCATCCCCCGGCCGTCACCAGGGCAATGGCAGGAATCACCTCCGCCCCTCTCAGAGCGGCTGGTGCCCCGCTTCTCTCATGGGGGAGTGACCGCCCTGCTCGCGGAGCCGTCCCGGGAGTCCGGGAGTCCCCCTTGCCTCAAAATCTTGGAAAAAAACTTTTTACAGATGGAACATAGAAAGTGGGGGCTTCTCCCCCTTCCCTTACAATGGTGCGAACCGAGCTTTCTCGGCCGCTCCACAAAACTTGCTGGAAGCGAGGATCTCTCCCTCCCCTCCCACTAAGGAGCAGGCTGGGCACCCAGCCGCTCCACAAACCTGTAGGAAGTGGGAATCTCTCCCCAGCCTCCCACCAAGGAGCAGGCTGGACACCCAGCCGCTCCACAAACCTGTAGGAAGTGGGAATCTCTCCCCAGCCTCCCACCAAGGAGCAGGCTGGACACCTAGCCACTCCACAAACCTGTAGGAAGTGGGAATCTCTCCCCAGCCTCCCACCAAGGAGCAGGCTGGACACCCAGCCGCTCCACAAACCTGTAGGAAGTGGGACTCTCTCCCCAGCCTCCCACCAAGGAGCAGGCTGGACACCCAGCCGCTCCACAAACCTGTAGGAAGCGGGGCCCATCCCCCGCCTCCTACCAAGAAGCAGACCAGGCCTCCCCCGGCCGCTCCATGCCCAGATGTCTCCAGGCCAGCTTTCAATTCAAAACCCACGTGTGCTAAACATGAAATAAACTTTTGCACTGTGATTTGCTTTTCTCCACCAGTGAACAATCTCAGCCGAGATCACACACCTGCCTCCTCTCCACCAGCCAATCTCTGGGGCAGGTTGGAAAATCGGCAACAGGAAAAACTTGGAGAAATGATTTCAAAAGCAAATTCTCTCACCACCACGCCAGGTTGTCCTGGGATCGCTAACAATTACTGACTTTAAACAGATACACAATACATAAACAATACACACACATCCAAACTACACACTACGCAACGAAAAGAATCACCTTTATACTACCTCCTGTGGAATCTTGGAACCATGGTGTCTCAACCTCAGGCCCGTGGCAGGGAATTCTTTAGATTGCTGTCAGAAAGGAATTCCTTGCAGGATGTTTTTGGTCCAGAGGAAGGGTACCAGGTTCTCGTGTCCCTTCTGGGTGTGCCAGATAACTGTTGCCTTTTCCCCCAGCCTGGAAAAGAAACTCGAGATCATTTTAGCAAGGAGGTAATATAAAAGGGGATCTTTATTTTTAAGGTCTTCAGGAGCAGTTATGGAAAGGTGTCCATAACAGCCCACCCCCTCCAGGGGTGAGTACATAGTTATAGCTTTTAGGAAATTAGCATAATTGATTAAAAGCACCAATAAGGAGAACAAGTGGTGATTCAATTCCCCCCCAGGTCCAGCCCCTTCTCTGGAGCCCCCTCTCAGCACTGGCTGTACTTTGTTTATGAAAAGGTACCTCAGAGTTGTTCTCGGCCTTGGTTCCCAGGAAGAACCAAGATAGGACAGGGCCTTGCACCCCCCTGGGGCTTGGAGCTCTGGAATTTGTTTTGTCTTTCTGCTTAGGGAAAGGCCATGGACAAGTACTGGAAAAACTAGCTATTAATACAGTAGGCTACAGAGCTACAAATATATGTGCAAAGAGTACAGAGAACATATAAAAGAAAAAAGGCAGAAACCAAACTGCATCATTACCCCCTTTTTTAGAGACTAACAAGACTCTATCTTGTCTAGTCTCTACTCTGCATTTAACCATACCACTGGTTTATGCAACTGGCCATTCCACTAGTTGTTATACAGATGCCAATTATAACTACAGCTACTATGGACATTTCTTTTATCTTGGTTCAGTTTGGTAACCATGAAGTGAGTGTACTGAAGATATTCAAGGTTCAGTAAGCTCTTTTGAGAGTTACTTGGTGTAGAATTTGAGTTTGCTTTCAAATTTCAACCAAATTTCTAAAAAAATTTTTCAATCAGATTTGCATAAGAACAACAACTAGTGTTAATGATTTTGTGGCTAGTAGGAAATTAAGAGCTATTTTTTTTTGTCAACAGCCTTTAATATGATTAAACATTACATTTGGAATCACAGCTCCATGGGCACAGGCCCAATCTTTATCTTGGGGCAAAACTTACCAGGCCAGATTCTCATATCCAATACCACTTTGACAAGTTGTCCTTATGAAGAGTTTTTGGATACATTTTGGGATAGAGTTACAGGCAAATTTTAGGACTAAATTTGAATCATGGTTACCGACTGTACAGATAAGAGGTACAAAAGAACAGTTTAAATCATATCATCCCAATTTGTATCAGTCTCTGTTTTCTGGCTGTCTATGGAGCAGACGTCTTCTTAACTGGAGCAGTGAATTCAAGGCTCTCTGCCAGCAGCTTTGGATTTGGTGAGGGTAGTCAGGACTTGGAATGACCCTTTCCACTCAGCTCATAAGGTTACTGTCTCTCCATTCAACATAGACTCAGTCTCCAGGCTTGAATAGTTGCTAGTCTTCCTTCCTTCCTTCCTTCCTGATGACTTTGCTCAGTTCTAGATCTTTCATTGATATAATCAGTTCAGCTTTTTGTGATGGTACATTTGATGGCAACGCTTTTCTCATGGTTACCTGGTTCGTGGTTGTCACTGTCTTTTGTTTGCCATCTCGCATGAAGCTGCTCTCAGCTGCATACAGCTCCCAGTCTGGCATATCCTTCAGATCTGCTCTGCTGGAATAGGCTTCTTCCATGGTCTGCAAACAGTCAAACTTAGATACATTATCAGTTAGTGCTGGGAACAGAGACATACTAGGATTGACAGCAAATGTTTTCAGAATAACATTATCTAGTTTCAGTAGCATGGCATAGGGTCCATGTCCTCCATGTTCACAGAACAAACTTACAGTGGGTTGCATGCAACTGTTGGATGTATAAATTCTTGGCTGCTGGTTGGATGCAGCAATTTTCAGTTGCTGACTGCCCTAGTTCTCCAGTTTCAGGATTCTTTTACATAATAGTAAAGAGTCCTTGGTCTTTTGTCCTCATAGGGATACAGGAGAAGGTCTTTTACAAATTTAACTCAGTAAACCATCCTAAGATATTTGTTAACACAGGCCTCAGCTTACTTATAGCATGCCTTAAGGGAGCCTAAAAACGGCTTCTTGTTCTTCGGGCTCGGTGTTCCCCTTTTGAGTGCCTACCAGAGCAGACAAAGAGCGCTCACTGCCCTCGCACGGCTGGGGACAGGCGCGGCATGCAGGCATTCCCGCCCAGGGGCACCCCCGGCTCGCCCGGGCTCGGCCCGTGCTGCTGCTCACAGTGGCTCTCGGGCGTCTTTAAAATAAAACTCATTACTGTGGAAAGTGCGATACGGCCGTTCCTTCCCGTAGATCTCACACTCCCGGCCCGCGCCGGGCCGGTGCGGGCGGGGCCCAGGGGCAGCGAGTGAGCCGGGCCGTGGCTGCGCAGTGGCGGCCCCCCTTCCGCCGGAGCAGGGCCGAAGCAGCGCAGCGGCGGCCCCGGTCCCGGTTCGCTTCCTGGAACCGCTCCCCCGCGCATCCCCCGGCCGTCACCAGGGCACTGGCAGGAATCACCTCCGCCCCTCTCAGAGCGGCTGGTGCCCCGCTTCTGTCACGGGGGAGTGACCGCCCTGCTCGCGGAGCCGTCCTGGGAGTCCGGGAGTCGCCCTTGCCTTAAAATCTTGGAAAAAACTTTTTACAGATGGAACATAGAAAGTGGGGGCTTCTCCCCCTTCCCTTACAATGGTGCGAACCGAGCTTTCTCGGCCGGTCCACAAAACTTGCTGAAAGCGAGGATCTCTCCCTTGCCTCCCACTAAGGAGCAGGCTGGACACCCAGCCCTCCACAAACCTGTAGGAAGTGGGAATCTCTCCCCAGCCTCCCACCAAGGAGCAGGCTGGACACCCAGCCGCTCCACAAACCTGTAGGAAGTGGGATCTCTCCCCAGCCTCCCACCAAGGAGCAGGCTGGACACCTAGCCACTCCACAAACCTGTAGGAAGTGGGAATCTCTCCCCAGCCTCCCACCAAGGAGCAGGCTGGACACCCAGCCACTCCACAAACCTGTAGGAAGTGGGAATCTCTCCCCAGCCTCCCACCAAGGAGCAGGCTGGACACCCAGCCGCTCCACAAACCTGTAGGAAGCGGGGCCCATCCCCCGCCTCCTACCAAGAAGCAGACCAGGCCTCCCCCGGCCGCTCCATGCCCAGATGTCTCCAGGCCAGCTTTCAATTCAAAACCCGCGTGTGCTAAACATGAAATAAACTTTCGCACTGTGATTTGCTTTTCTCCACCAGTGAACAATCTCAGCCGAGATCACACACCCGCCTCCTCCCCACCAGCCGATCTCTGGGGCAGGTTGGAAAATCGGCAACAGGAAAAACTTGGAGAAATGATTTCAAAAGCAAATTTTCTCACCACCACGCCAGGTTGTCCTGGGATCGCTAACAATTACTGACTTTAAACAGATACACAATACATAAACAATACACACACATACAAACTACACACTACGCAACGAAAAGAATCACCTTTATACTACCTCCTGTGGAATCTTGGAACCATGGTGTCTCAACCTCAGGCCCGTGGCAGGGAATTCTTTAGATTGCTGTCAGAAAGGAATTCCTTGCAGGATGTTTTTGGTCCAGAGGAAGGGTACCAGGTTCTCGTGTCCCTTCTGGGTGTGCCAAATAACTGTTGCCTTTTCCCCCAGCCTGGAAAAGAAACTCGAGATCATTTTAGCAAGGAGGTAATATAAAAGGGGATCTTTATTTTGAAGGTCTTCAGGAGCAGTTATGGAAAGGTGTCCATAAAAGCCCAGCCCCTCCAGGGGTGAGTACATATTTATAGCTTTTAGGAAATTAGCATAATTGATTAAAAGCACCAATAAGGAGAACAAGTGGTGATTCAATTCCCCCCCAGGTCCAGCCCCTTCTCTGGAGCCCCCCTCTCAGCACCGGCTGTACTTTGTTTATGAAAATGTACCTCAGAGTTGTTCTCGGCCTTGGTTCCCAGGAAGAACCAAGATAGGACAGGGCCTTGCACCCCCCTGGGGCTTGGAGCTCTGGAATTTGTTTTGTCTTTCTGCTTAGGGAAAGGCCATGGAAAAGTACTGGAAAAACTAGCTATTAATACAGTAGGCTACAGAGCTACAAATATATGTGCAAAGAGTACAGAGAACATATAAAAGAAAAAAGGCAGAAACCAAACGGCATCATTCCCCCCTTTTTTAGAGACTAACAAGACTCTATCTTGTCTAGTCTCTACTCTGCATTTAACCATACTTCTGGTTTATACAACTGGCTATCCCACTAGTTGTTATACAGATGCCAATTATAACTACAGCTACTATGAACATTTCTTTTATCTAGGTTCAGTTTGGTAACCATGAAGTGAGTGTACTGAAGATATTCAAGGTTCAGTAGGCTTTTTTGAGAGTTACTTGGTGTAGAATTTGAGTTTGCTTTCAAATTTCAACCAAATTTCTAAAAAAAATTTTTCACTCGGATGTGCATAAGAACAACAACCAGTATTAATGATTTTGTGGCTAGTAGGAAATTAAGAGCGATTTTGTTTTGTCAACAGCCCTTAATATGATTAAACATTACATTTGGAATCACAGCCCCATGGGCACAGGCCCAATCTTTATCTTGGGGCAAAACTTACCAGGCCAGATTCTCATATCCAATACCACTTTGACAAGTTGTCCTTATGAAGAGTTTTTGGATACATTTTGGGCTAGAGTTACAGGCAAATTTTAGGACTAAATTTGAATCATGGTTACCGACTGTACAGATAAGAGGTACAAAAGAACAGTTTAAATCATATCATCCCAATTTGTATCAGTCTCTGTTTTCTGGCTGTCTATGGAGCAGACGTCTTCTTAACTCTGGAGCAGTGAATTCAAGGCTCTCTGCCAGCAGCTTTGGATTTGGTGAGGGTAGTCAGGACTTGGAATGACCCTTTCCACTCAGCTCATAAGGTTACTGTCTCTCCATTCAACATAGACTCAGTCTCCAGGCTTGAATAGTTGCTAGTCTTCCTTCCTTCCTTCCTTCCTTCCTTCCTTCCTTCCTTCCTTCCTTCCTTCCTGATGACTTTGCTCAGTTCTAGATCTTTCATTGATATAATCAGTTCAGCTTTTTGTGATGGTACATTTGATGGCAACGCTTTTCTCATGGTTACCTGGTTCGTGGTTGTCACTGCATAACCTGTCTTTTGTTTGCCATCTCGCATGAAGCTGCTCTCAGCTGCATACAGCTCCCAGTCTGGCATATCCTTCAGATCTGCTCTGCTGGAATAGGCTTCTTCCATGGTCTGCAAACAGTCAAACTTAGATACATTATCAGTTAGTGCTGGGAACAGAGACATACTAGGATTGACAGCAAATGTTTTCAGAATAACATTATCTAGTTTCAGTAGCATGGCATAGGGTCCATGTCCTCCATGTTCACAGAACAAACTTACAGTGGGTTGCATGCAACTGTTGGATGTATCAATTCTTGGCTGCTGGTTGGATGCAGCAATTTTCAGTTGCTGACTGCCCTAGTTCTCCAGTTTCAGGATTCTTTTACATAATAGTAAAGAGTCCTTGGTCTTTTTTCCTCATAGGGATACAGGAGAAGGTCTTTTACAAATTTAACTCAGTAAACCATCCTAAGATATATGTTAACACAGGCCTCAGCTTACTTATAGCATGCCTTAAGGGAGCCTAAAAACGGCTTCTTGTTCTTCGGGCTCGGTGTTCCCCTTTTGAGTGCCTACCAGAGCAGACAAAGAGCGCTCACTGCCCTCGCACGGCTGGGGACAGGCGCGGCATGCAGGCATTCCCGCCCAGGGGCACCCCCGGCTCGCCCGTGCTCGGCCCGTGCTGCTGCTCACAGTGGCTCTCGGGCGTCTTTAAAATAAAACTCATTACTGTGGAAAGTGCGATACGGCCGTTCCTTCCCGTAGATCTCACACTCCCGGCCCGCTCCGGGCCGGTGCGGGCGGGGCCCAGGGGCAGCGAGTGAGCCGGGCCGTGGCTGCGCAGTGGCGGCCCCCCTTCCGCCGGAGCAGGGCCGAAGCAGCGCAGCGGCGGCCCCGGTCCCGGTTCGCTTCCTGGAACCGCTCCCCCGCGCATCCCCCGGCCGTCACCAGGGCAATGGCAGGAATCACCTCCGCCCCTCTCAGAGCGGCTGGTGCCCCGCTTCTCTCATGGGGGAGTGACCGCCCTGCTCGCGGAGCCGTCCCGGGAGTCCGGGAGTCCCCCTTGCCTCAAAATCTTGGAAAAAAACTTTTTACAGATGGAACATAGAAAGTGGGGGCTTCTCCCCCTTCCCTTACAATGGTGCGAACCGAGCTTTCTCGGCCGCTCCACAAAACTTGCTGGAAGCGAGGATCTCTCCCTCGCCTCCCACTAAGGAGCAGGCTGGACACCCAGCCTCTCCACAAACCTGTAGGAAGTGGGAATCTCTCCCCAGCCTCCCACCAAGGAGCAGGCTGGACACCCAGCCGCTCCACAAACCTGTAGGAAGTGGGAATCTCTCCCCAGCTTCCCACCAAGGAGCAGGCTGGGCACCCAGCCGCTCCACAAACCTGTAGGAAGTGGGAATCTCTCCCCAGCCTCCCACCAAGGAGCAGGCTGGACACCCAGCCGCTCCACAAACCTGTAGGAAGTGGGAATCTCTCCCCAGCCTCCCACCAAGGAGCAGGCTGGACACCCAGCCGCTCCACAAACCTGTAGGAAGCGGGGCCCATCCCCCACCTCCTACCAAGAAGCAGACCAGGCCTCCCCCGGCCGCTCCATGCCCAGATGTCTCCAGGCCAGCTTTCAATTCAAAACTCGCATGTGCTAAACATGAAATAAACTTTTGCACTGTGATTTGCTTTTCTCCACCAGTGAACAATCTCAGCCGAGATCACACACCTGCCTCCTCCCCACCAGCCGATCTCTGGGGCAGGTTGGAAAATCGGCAACAGGAAAAACTTGGAGAAATGATTTCAAAAGCAAATTCTCTCACCACCACGCCAGGTTGTCCTGGGATCGCTAACAATTACTGACTTTAAACAGATACACAATACATAAACAATACACACACATACAAACTACACACTACACAACGAAAAGAACCACCTTTATACTACCTCCTGTGGGATCTTGGAACCATGGTGTCTCGACCTCAGGCCCGTGGCAGGGAATTCTTTAGATTGCTGTCAGAAAGGAATTCCTTGCAGGATGTTTTCGGTCCAGAGGAAGGGTACCAGGTTCTCGTGTCCCTTCTGGGTGTGCCAAATAACTGTTGCCTTTTCCCCCAGCCTGGAAAAGAAACTCGAGATCATTTTAGCAAGGAGGTAATATAAAAGGGGATCTTTATTTTGAAGGTCTTCAGGAGCAGTTATGGAAAGGTGTCCATAAAAGCCCACCCCTCCAGGGGTGAGTACATATTTATAGCTTTTAGGAAATTAGCATAATTGATTAAAAGCACCAATAAGGAGAACAAGTGGTGATTCAATTCCCCCCCAGGTCCAGCCCCTTCTCTGGAGCCCCCCTCTCAGCACCGGCTGTACTTTGTTTATGAAAATGTACCTCAGAGTTGTTCTCAGCCTTGGTTCCCAGGAAGAACCAAGATAGGACAGGGCCTTGCACCCCCCTGGGGCTTGGAGCTCTGGAATTTGTTTTGTCTTTCTGCTTAGGGAAAGGCCATGGAAAAGTACTGGAAAACTAGCTATTAATACAGTAGGCTACAGAGCTACAAATATATGTGCAAAGAGTACAGAGAACATATAAAAGAAAAAAGGCAGAAACCAAACGGCATCATTCCCCCCTTTTTTCGAGACTAACAAGACTCTGTCTTGTCTAGTCTCTACTCTGCATTTAACCATACTTCTGGTTTATACAACTGGCTATCCCACTAGTTGTTATACAGATGCCAATTATAACTACAGCTACTATGAACATTTCTTTTATCTAGGTTCAGGTTGGTAACCATGAAGTGAGTGTACTGAAGATATTCAAGGTTCAGTAAGCTCTTTTGAGAGATACTTGGTGTAGAATTTGAGTTTGCTTTCAAATTTTAACCAAATTTCTAAAAAATTTTTTTCACTCTGATCTGCATAAGAACAACAAACAGTGTTAATGATTTTGTGGCTAGTAGGAAATTAAGAGCCATTTTGTTTTGTCAACAGCCCTTAATATGATTAAATATTACATTTGGAATCACAGCCCCATGGGCACAGGCCCAATCTTTATCTTGGGACAAAACTTACCAGGCCAGATTCTCATATCCAATACCACTTTGACAAGTTGTCCTTATGAAGAGTTTTTGGATACATTTTGGGCTAGAGTTACAGGCAAATTTTAGGACTAAATTTGAATCATGGTTACCGACTGTACAGATAAGAGGTACAAAAGAACAGTTTAAATCATAACATCCCAATTTGTATCAGTCTCTGTTTTCTGGCTGTCTATGGAGCAGACGTCTTCTTAACTCTGGAGCAGTGAATTCAAGGCTCTCTGCCAGCAGCTTTGGATTTGGTGAGGGTAGTCAGGACTTGGAATGACCCTTTCCACTCAGCTCATAAGGTTACTGTCTCTCCATTCAACATAGACTCAGTCTCCAGGCTTGAATAGTTGCTAGTGTTCCTTCCTTCCTTCCTTCCTGATGACTTTGCTCAGTTCTAGATCTTTCATTGATATAATCAGTTCAGCTTTTTGTGATGGTACATTTGATGGCAACGCTTTTCTCATGGTTACCTGGTTCGTGGTTGTCACTGCATAACCTGTCTTTTGTTTGCCATCTCGCATGAAGCTGCTCTCATCTGCATACAGCTCCCAGTCTGGCATATCCTTCAGGTCTGCTCTGCTGGAATAGGCTTCTTCCATGGTCTACAAACAGTCAAACTTAGATACATTATCAGTTAGTGCTGGGAACAGAGACATACTAGGATTGACAGCAAACGTTTTCAGAATAACATTATCTAGTTTCAGTAGCATGGCATAGGGTCCATGTCCTCCATGTTCACAGAACAAACTTACAGTGGGTTGCATGCAACTGTTGGATGTATCAATTCTTGGCTGCTGGTTGGATGCAGCAATTTTCAGTTGCTGACTGCCCTAGTTCTCCAGTTTCAGGATTCTTTTACATAATAGTAAAGAGTCCTTGGTCTTTTTTCCTCATAGGGATACAGGAGAAGGTCTTTTACAAATTTAACTCAGTAAACCATCCTAAGATATTTGTTAACACAGGCCTCAGCTTACTTATAGCATGCCTTAAGGGAGCCTAAAATCGGCTTCTTGTTCTTCGGGCTCGGTGTTCCCCTTTTGAGTGCCTACCAGAGCAGACAAAGAGCGCTCACTGCCCTCGCACGGCTGGGGACAGGCGCGGCATGCAGGCAGTCCCGCCCAGGGGCACCCCCGGCTCGCCCGTGCTCGGCCCGTGCTGCTGCTCACAGTGGCTCTCGGGCGTCTTTAAAATAAAACTCATTACTGTGGAAAGTGCGATACGGCCGTTCCTTCCCGTAGATCTCACACTCCCGGCCCGCTCCGGGCCGGTGCGGGCGGGGCCCAGGGGCAGCGAGTGAGCCGGGCCGTGGCTGCGCAGTGGCGGCCCCCCTTCCGCCGGAGCAGGGCCGAAGCCGCGCAGCGGCGGCCCCGGTCCCGGTTCGCTTCCTGGAACCGCTCCCCCGCGCATCCCCCGGCCGTCACCAGGGCAATGGCAGGAATCACCTCCGCCCCTCTCAGAGCGGCTGGTGCCCCGCTTCTCTCATGGGGGAGTGACCGCCCTGCTCGCGGAGCCGTCCCGGGAGTCCGGGAGTCCCCCTGGCCTCAAAATCTTGGAAAAAAACTTTTTACAGATGGAACATAGAAAGTGGGGGCTTCTCCCCCTTCCCTTACAATGGTGCGAACCGAGCTTTCTCGGCCGTTCACAAAACTTGCTGGAAGCGAGGATCTCTCCCTCGCCTCCCACTAAGGAGCAGGCTGGACACCCAGCCTCTCCACAGACCTGTAGGAAGCGAGGATTTCTCACTCGCCTCCCACCAAGGAGCAGGCTGGCACCCAGCCGCTCCACAAACCTGTAGGAAGTGGGAATCTCTCCCCAGCTTCCCACCAAGGAGCAGGCTGGACGCAGCCCATCCTGAAGCCTGTAGAGCGGGGCCCATCCCCACTTGCCTCCTACCAAACGAACCTTCCAGGCCTCCCCGGCGCTCCATGCCCAGATGTCTCAGGCCAGCTTTCAATTCAAAACCCACATTGCTAAAACATGAAATAAACTTTTGCCTGGCGTTGCCTCTCCCGCAGTGAACAATCTCAGCCGAGATCACACACCTGCACCTCCCTCTCCACCAGCCGATCTCTGGGGCAGGTTGGAAAATGAAGCAACAGGAAAAACTTGGAGAAATGATTTCAAAAGCAAATTCTCTCACCACCACGCCTGGTTGTCCTGGGATCGCTAACAATTACTGACTTTAAACAGATACACAATACATAAACAATACACACACATACAAACTACACACTACGCAACGAAAAGAATCACCTTTATACTACCTCCTGTGGAATCTTGGAACCATGGTGTCTCAACCTCAGGCCCGTGGCAGGGAATTCTTTAGATTGCTGTCAGAAAGGAATTCCTTGCAGGATGTTTTTGGTCCAGAGGACGGGTACCAGGTTCTCGTGTCCCTTCTGGGTGTGCCAAATAACTGTTGCCTTTTCCCCCAGCCTGGAAAAGAAACTCGAGATCATTTTAACAAGGAGGTAATATAAAAGGGGATCTTTATTTTGAAGGTCTTCAGGAGCAGTTATGGAAAGGTGTCCATAAAAGCCCAGCCCCTCCAGGGGTGAGTACATATTTATAGCTTTTAGGAAATTAGCATAATTGATTAAAAGCACCAATAAGGAGAACAAGTGGTGATTCAATTCCCCCCCAGGTCCAGCCCCTTCTGTGGAGCCCCCCTCTCAGCACCGGCTGTACTTTGTTTATGAAAACAACGTACCTCAGAGTTGTTCTCAGCCTTGGTTCCCAGGAAGAACCAAGATAGGACAGGGCCTTGCACCCCCTGGGGCTTGGAGCTCTGGAATTTGTTTTGTCTTTCTGCTTAGGGAAAGGCCATGGAAAAGTACTGGAAAAACTAGCTATTAATACAGTAGGCTACAGAGCTACAAATATGTGTGCAAAGAGTACAGAGAACATATAAAAGAAAAAAGGCAGAAACCAAACGGCATCATTCCCCCCTTTTTTAGAGACTAACAAGACTCTATCTTGTCTAGTCTCTACTCTGCATTTAACCATACTTCTGGTTTATACAACTGGCTATCCCACTAGTTGTTATACAGATGCCAATTATAACTACAGCTACTATGAACATTTCTTTTATCTAGGTTCAGTTTGGTAACAATGAAGTGAGTGTACTGAAGATATTCAAGGTTCAGTAGGCTTTTTTGAGAGTTACTTGGTGTAGAATTTGAGTTTGCTTTCAAATTTCAACCAAATTTCTAAAAAAAATTTTTCACTCGGATGTGCATAAGAACAACAACCAGTATTAATGATTTTGTGGCTAGTAGGAAATTAAGAGCGGTTTTGTTTTGTCAACAGCCCTTAATATGATTAAACATTACATTTGGAATCACAGCCCCATGGGCACAGGCCCAATCTTTATCTTGGGGCAAAACTTACCAGGCCAGATTCTCATATCCAATACCACTTTGACAAGTTGTCCTTATGAAGAGTTTTTGGATACATTTTGGGCTAGAGTTACAGGCAAATTTTAGGACTAAATTTGAATCATGGTTACCGACTGTACAGATAAGAGGTACAAAAGAACAGTTTAAATCATATCATCCCAATTTGTATCAGTCTCTGATTTCTGGCTGTCTATGGAGCAGACGTCTTCTTAACTCTGGAGCAGTGAATTCAAGGCTCTCTGCCAGCAGCTTTGGATTTGGTGAGGGTAGTCAGGACTTGGAATGACCCTTTCCACTCAGCTCATAAGGTTACTGTCTCTCAATTCAACATAGACTCAGTCTCCAGGCTTGAATAGTTGCTAGTCTTCCTTCCTTCCTTCCTTCCTTCCTTCCTTCCTTCCTTCCTGATGACTTTGCTCAGTTCTAGATCTTTCATTGATATAATCAGTTCAGCTTTTTGTGATGGTACATTTGATGGCAACACTTTTCTCATGGTTACCTGGTTCATGGTTGTCACTGCATAACCTGTCTTTTGTTTGCCATCTCGCATGAAGCTGCTCTCAGCTGCATACAGCTCCCAGTCTGGCATATCCTTCAGATCTGCTCTGCTGGAATAAGCTTCTTCCATGGTCTGCAAACAGTCAAACTTAGATACATTATCAGTTAGTGCTGGGAACAGAGACATACTAGGATTGACAGCAAATGTTTTCAGAATAACATTATCTAGTTTCAGTAGCATGGCATAGGGTCCATGTCCTCCATGTTCACAGAACAAACTTACAGTGGGTTGCATGCAACTGTTGGATGGATCAATTCTTGGCTGCTGGTTGGATGCAGCAATTTTCAGTTGCTGACTGCCCTAGTTCTCCAGTTTCAGGATTATTTTACATAATAGTAAAGAGTTGTCGTGGTTTTAATTCCTTATTCAGGTTTGTGGCTAAATGCCAGCACACTTACCTAAATTTACTTGATTGCTTGTTTGTGAGATAAGGTTAGGAGTAGGCAAAGCAGGCTCAAACTTTATAAAAGTTACAAGAAGTTTTATTAATATATCTAAGACAAAGGGAAGAAAGAAAAAAAACTCAAGAAAAAACCAGAACAAACTCCCCAGACCACCCCCCCTTCCCCACCTCTCCATTTCATTCTCCCTGACAACACACAAAGGACAACACTTCGACCTCCAGTCAGTTTACCACCTCAGAAACAGCTCTTGTTCCAGTTCATTTAGGGACAGAAGTCTCTTTTTGCTTACACCATGGATCTTCTGTAAGAAAAATACAGTTTTTATGGGTCTTCTGCCTCACCATTAACCGCTGCCCGGAGCAAAGTCCAGCTTAATGGTGGATCCCTCCCACACCAGTAGCCTTCACACAGCCACTATGGTGGGTTATGAACAGTCCACAGGGTACCTGTTTTAAGGATGCGCAGTTCAATTGCAGCAACAAAGAAAATCCCTTCTTCTGTGCTTAGCGACACAGGTTCTCCTGACAGCTCAGGTTCTCTAGCATTCTCCCCAGGACCAGGGCTCTGGGCCACAGCCTCTCCTCTCTCTTGGTTCTAGTTTCTCATCAGGCTGTACTTTTTCAACACTTACTTGTCTTTACCCAGGTATTTCAGTTCATTGGCTGCAATAAGAACCTCACATCCCCCTTTGGACTATATCTTCATATATTACAGAGAATTTATTAGCTCAGTCCACAACCATGGTTCTCCAAAAGAGTTTTCAGCTTCACACTTGAAGCAACTTCCCATGCACCTCTTTGTAAGTATCAGTTCTGCTTTCCTCACTGACTGTAAAGTCTCTGCGCTGCACTATGTAGATGTCCTCACTCGTTCCTCTCTCTGCGAGGAAGGATGGGTGTCTGTGAGTTTAGTCCAGGCATGGAGAGAGTTAATCTTTGTCTCTCTCTCTCTGGCAGTGTGAGGATCACGTGCTCTTTGCCGGGCTGTTTGAACAGGTCCGAGCTGGATGCCAGACACTCTGAAGAGTCTCTCTGCTTGGCTCTGCCAAGCTGGCTCGGCTTGGTAGGGCCATCTGGGCCCGGGGTGACAGGGCAGGGCCTGGCCCGAGCTGGATGGAGTCCGGCCTGGTCCTTGCCTGGCCCGGCTCTCCCTCTTGTGTAGCTGACACACCGGCTGAGCTGGATCTGCTGAAAATTCCAATCGTTTCCTCCCCCATGCCTGCCCGGCTGCAGCGGCACGGCTGCCGTAAAACCTCCCTTCCCCCCCCCCTATCCCTCCTTTGGAAGAAGGTTGGGGGTGGCGGAAGCGCTTGGGCCTTACCAGCGAGAGAAGCAGGAGATGCCCCTCTCTACACAGCAGCAGCAGGTTCAAAGAGGAAGAGCGTCAGAGAGTCTCTGCTTATATATGGTTTTTAATTGGTTTACTTCCCTATCAATTCTTAAAACTACCTGATTATTGGCTCTCTCTCTTGCAGGAAGGAAGTTGTATTCCTTCCTGCATTCCTGCAGCACAGATCTCTTCCTAGATTTTGACCCCTCTGGGTTAACCCAGGACAAATGGCTATCTAATTGTTGCACTAGGGGCTCTTTTGTGCTACTAGAGTTGCTTTCTTGTGACACAATAGTGGCTGTATTGTGACACAATATTGGCTCTATTTTGACACCATTGGAGCTGAATTGTGACATTAGTGTGGCTCTATTGTTACACTAGCGGCACTATTGTGGCACAGTGGTGGCTACATTGTGGAGCTTCAGTACCTCTATTGTGACACTAGTGGCTCACTTGTGACATTAGAGTGGCTCTCTTGTGAGAATGCAGTGGCTCCCTTGTGACACTATAGCTGCTGTATTGCGACACGCTAGTTGCTCTCTTGTGACTATAGAGTGACTCCATTGTGACCCTCTAGTGGCTCTATTGTGACACAATTGTGACTCTCTACTGTGGCACTATAGATGTTTCATTGTGATACAATAATGACTTTCTCGTGACACTAGAGTGGATGTACTGTGACACTATAGAGGAGCTATTGTGACAGTATAGTGGCTCAATTGTGAGCCTAGAGTGGCCCTATTGGGGCACAATAATGGCTCTGCTGTGACACTCGGGTGGAACTGTTGTGTCACTAGTGATTCCATTATGATACTCTAGTAGTTCGACAGTGATATTAGAGTGGCTCTATTGGGACACTCTCTAAGCACCATTGTGACACTCTCTGGGCTCTCTTGTGACACTAGCGGCTCAATTGGGACACAACGGTGTTTCTATGATGACAGTATAGTGGCTCTATTTTGACACTAGTCGCTCTACTGTGACACTACGTGACTCTATGGTGACACCATGGTGGCTCTATTGTGACATAAAGGAGCTGTATTGTGACACCGCATGGGCCCTATTATGACCCAAGTGGCTCTGTTGAGACACAACACTGTTTCTGTTTTGACAGTCTAGTGGCTCTATTGTTTAAGTGGCGGCACTGTTGTGACACATTGGTGGCTGTATTGTAGCAGTATAACAGCAGTCTAATTTTTGTACCAGTGACTCTATTGTGACAGAATAGTGGCTCTATTGTGACACCATGCTGGCTGTATTGTGACATAATAGTAGCTCACTTGTGACACTAGCGGCTCTATTGTGAAATTAGCGTGGCTGACTTGTGATATTACAGTGTCTATTGTGACCCTATAGCTGCTGTATTGTGACACAAGAGTTGCTCTATTGTTACACTATAGTTGCTCTCTTGTGACACTAGAATCACTCCATTGTGACCCCATAGTGGCTCTATTGTGAGCCTAGAGTGGCTCTATTGTGACATAATAATGGCTCTGCTGGGACACTCTAGTGGAACTGTTGCGACACGAGTGACTCTATTGTGATGCTATAGTGCTTTGACAGTGATATTAAAGTGGCTCTATTACATCACTCTAGGGGCCCCATTGTGACACTCTCTGGGCTCTCTTGCGACACTAGTGGCTCAATTGTGACACAACGGTGTTTCTGAGAGTAGAGGGGCTCTATTGTGACACTAGTCTCTCTATTGTGACACTAACGTGGCTCTATTGTGACACCATGGTGGCTCTATTGTGACATAAAGGAGCGGTATTGTGACACCGCATGGGCCCTATTATGACCCTAGCGGCTCTGTTGTGACACAACAGTGTTTCTCTTTTGACAGTCTAGTGGCTCTATTGTTTCAGTGGCAGCACTGTTGTGACACAATAGTGGCTGTATTGTGGCAGTATAATGGCAGTCTAATTTTCACACTAATGGCTCTATTGTGACACTGGAGTTGCTTGATAGTGACACAATAGTGGCTGTATTGTGACACGATTGTGGATGTACTGTGGCTCTATGATGGCATGCTAGTGGCTCTATGTGGACATGATTTTGCCTGTATTGTGACACCATAGTAGCTCAATCGTGACACCATTGTAGCTTTATTGTGACATTAGAGGGCTCTATAGTGACAGTAGCAGCACTATTGTGGCACAATGGTGGCTACATTGTAAAGCTAGAGTAGCTCTATTGTGACACTAGTGGCTCACTTGTGACATTAGAGTGGCTCTCTTGCGAGATTACAGTGACTCACTTGTGACACTACAGCATCTCGATTGTGACACTATAGCTGCTGTATTGTGACACTCTAGTTGCTCTCTTGTGACTATAGAGTGACTCCATTGTGACCCTCTAGTGGCTCTATTGTGACACAATAGTGGATCTATTAGGACACAATAGTGGCTCTATTGGGGCACTATAATTGTTTCATGGTGACACAAGAATGGCATTCTTGTGACACTAGAGTGGATGTAGTGTGACACTACAGTGGCAGTATTGTGACACTCTAGTGGTGCTATGGGGACAGTATAGTGGCTCTATTGTGAGCCTAGAGCAACCCTATTGTGACACAATAATGGCTCTGCAGGGACACTCCAGTGGAACTGTTGTGACACTAGGGACTCTATTGTGATACTCTAGTGTTCTAGAGTGATATTAGAGTGGCTCTACTGCGACACTCTCTGGGCTCCATTGTGACACTCTCTGGGCTCTCTTGTGACACTAGCGGCTCAATTGGGACACAACAGTGTTTCTATGATGACAGTAGAGTGGCTCTATTGTGACACTAGTCGCTCTACTGTGACACTAACATGGTTCTATTGTGACACCATGGTGGCTCTATTTTGACATCCAGGAGCGGTATTCTGACACCCTTGATGCACTATTATGACCCAAGTGGCTCTGTTGTGACACAACACTGTTTCTCTTTTGACAGTCTAGTGACTCTATTGTTTCAGTGGCGGCACTATTGTGACACTTTGGTGGCTGTATTGTGGAAGTATAACAGCAGTCTAATTCTTGTACCAGTGACTCTATTGTGGCAGAATAGTGGCTGTATTGTGACACAATGCTGGGTGTATTATGACATAATAGTGGCTCACTTGTGACACTAGCGGCTCTGATGTAAAATTACCGTGGCTGACTTGTGATATTAAAGTGTCTATTGTGACCCTATAGCTGCTGTATTGTGACACAATAGTTGCTCTATTGTTACACTATAGTTGCTCTCTTGTGACAGTAGAGTGACTCCATTGTGACCCCATAGTGGCTCTATTGTGAGCCTAGCGTGGCTCTATTGTGACACAATAATGCCTCTGCTGGGACACTCTAGTGGAACTGTTGCGACACGAGTGGCTCTATTGTGATGCTATAGTGCTTTGACAGTGATATTAAAGTGGCCCTATTATGTCACTCTAAGAGCCCCATTGTGACACTCTCTGGGCTCTCTTGTGACACTAGTTGCTCAATTGTGACACAACGGTGTTTCTGACAGTAGAGTGGCTCTGTTGTGACACTAGTCGCTCTATTGTGACACTAACATGGCTCTATGGTGACACCATGGTGGCTCTATTGTGACATAATGGAGCTGTATTGTGACACCGCATGGGCCCTATTATGACGCTAGCGGCTCTGTTGAGACACAACAGTGTTTCTCTTTTGACAGTCTAGTGGCTCTATTGTTTCAGTGGCGGCACTGTTGTGACACAATAGTGGCTGTATTGTGGCAGTATAATGGCAGTCTAATTGTTACACTAATGGCTCTATTGTGACACTGGAGTTGCTTGATTGTGACACAATAGTGGCTGTATTGTGACACAATTGTGGATGTACTGTGGCTCTATGATGGCATGCTAGTGGCTCTATGTGGACATGATTTTGCCTGTATTGTGACACCATAGTGGCTCAATCGTGACACCATTGTAGCTGTATTGTGACATTAGAGGGCTCTATTGTGACAGTAGCGGCACTATTGTGGCACAATGGTGGCTACATTGTAAAGCTAGAGTAGCTCTATTGTGACACTAGTGGCTCTCTTGTGACATTAGAGTGGCTCTCTTGCGAGATTACAGTGACTCACTTGTGACACTACAGCATCTCGATTGTGACACTATAGCTGCTGTATTGTGACACGGTAGTTGCTCTCTTGTGACAATAGAGTGACTCCATTGTGACCCTCTAGTGGCTCTATTGTGACACAATTGTGACTCTCTACTGTGGCACTATAGATGTTTCATTGTGATACACGAATGGCTTTCTTGTGACACGAGAGTGGATGTACTGTGACACTATAGAGGAGCTATTGTGACAGTATAGTGGCTCTATTGTGAGCCTACAGTGGCCCTATTGTGGCAAAATAATGGCTCTGCAGGGACACTCCAGTGGAACTGTTGTGTCCCTAGTGATATCATTATGATACTCTAGTCGTTCGACAGTGATATTAGAGTGGCTCTATTGGGACACTCTCTGGGCTCCATTGTGACACTCTCTGGGCTCTCTTGTGACACTAGCGGCTCAATTGGGACACAACGGTATTTCTATGATGACAGTAGAGTGGCTCTATTGTGACACTAGTCGCTCTATTGTGTCACTAACGTGACTCTATGGTGACGCCATGGTGGCTCTATTGTGACATAAAGGAGCTGTATTGTGACACCGCATGGGCCCTATTATGACGCTAGCGGCTCTGTTGTGACACAACAGTGTTTCTCTTTTGACAGTCTAGTGGCTCTATTGTTTGAGTGGCGGCACTATTGTGACACTTTGGTGGCTGTATTGTGGCAGTATAATGGAAGTCTAATTCTTGTACCAGTGACTCTATTGTGACAGAATAGTGGCTCTATTGTGACACCATGCTGGCTGTATTGTGACATAACGGTGGCTCACTTGTGACACTAGCGGCTCTATTGTAAAATTACCGTGGCTAACTTGTGATATTACAGTGTCTATTGTGACCCTATAGCTGCTGTATTGTGACACAATAGTTGCTCTATTGTTACACTATAGTTGCTCTCTTGTGACAGTAGAGTGACTCCATTGTGACCCCATAGTGGCTCTATTGTGAGCCTAGAGTGGCTCTATTGTGACACAATAATGGCTCTGCTGGGACACTCTAGTGGAACTGTTGCGACACGAGTGACTCTATTGTGATGCTATAGTGCTTTGACAGTTATATTAAACTGGTCCTATTACATCGCTCTAAGGGCCCCATTGTGACACTCTCTGGGCTCTCTTGTGACACTAGTGGCTCAATTGTGACACAACGGTGTTTCTGACAGTAGAGTGGCTCTATTGTGACACTAGTCGCTCTATTGTGACACTAACATGGCTCTATGGTGACACCATTGTGGCTCTATTGTGACATAAAGGATCTGTATTGTGACACCGCATGGGCTCTATTATGATGCTAGCGGCTCTGTTGAGAGACAACAGTGTTTCTCTTTTGACAGTCTAGTGGCTCTATTGTTTCAGTGGCGGCACTGTTGTGACACAACAGTGGCTGTATTGTGGCAGTATAATGGCTATCTAATTGTTACACTAATGGCTCTATTGTGACACTGGAGTTGCTTGATTGTGACACAATAGTGGCTGTATTGTGACACGATTGTGGATGTACTGTGGCTCTATGATGGCATGCTAGTGGCTCTATATGGACATGATTTTGCCTGTATTGTGACACCATAGTAGCTCAATCGTGACACCATTGTAGCTGTATTGTGACATTAGAGGGCTCTATTGTGACAGTAGCGGCACTATTGTGGCACAATGGTGGCTACATTGTAAAGCTAGAGTAGCTCTATTGTGACACTAGTGGCTCTCTTGTGACATTAGAGTGGCTCTCTTGCGAGATTACAGTGGCTCACTTGTGACACTACAGCATCTCGATTGTGACACTATAGCTGCTGTATTGTGACCCTCTAGTTGCTCTCTTGTGACCATAGAGTGACTCCATTGTGACCCTCTAGTGGCTCTATTGTGACACAATAGTGGATCTATTAGGACACAATAGTGGCTCTACTGTGGCACTATAATTGTTTCATTGTGACACAAGAATGGCTTTCTTGTGACACTAGAGTGGATGTAGTGTGACACTACAGTGGCAGTATTGTGACACTCTAGTGGTGCTATGGGGACAGTATAGTGGATCTATTGTGAGCCTAGAGCGGCCCTATTGTGACACAATAATGGCTCTGCTGGGACACTCGGGTGGAACTGTTGTGACACTAGGGACTCTATTGTGATACTCTAGTGTTCTAGAGTGATATTAGCGTGGCTCTAATGCAACACTCTCTGGGCTCCATTGTGACACTCTCTGGGCTCTCTTGTGACACTAGCGGCTCAATTGGGACACAATGGTGTTTCTATGATGAGAGTAGAGTGGCTCTATTGAGACACTAGTCGCTCTACTGTGACACTAACGTGGTTCTATTGTGACACCATGGTGGCTCTATTGTGACATAAAGGAGCACTATTTTGACACCCTTGATGCACTATTATGACCCAAGTGGCTCTGTTGTGACACAACACTGTTTCTCTTTTGACAGTCTAGTGACTCTATTGTTTCAGTGGCGGCAGTATTGTGACACTTTGGTGGCTGTATTGTGGAAGTATAACAGCAGTCTAATTCTTGTACCAGTGACTCTATTGTGGCAGAATAGTGGCTGTATTGTGACACCATGCTGGCTGTATTGTGACATAATAGTGGCTCACTTGTGACACTAGCGGCTCTATTGTAAAATTACCGTGGCTGACTTGTGATATTACAGTGTCTATTGTGACCCTATAGCTGCTGTATTGTGACACAAGAGTTGCTCTATTGTTACACTATAGTTGCTCTCTTGTGACAGTAGAGTGACTCCATTGTGACCCCTTAGTGGCTCTATTGTGAGCCTAGAGTGGCTCTATTGTGACACAATAATGGCTCTGCTGGGACACTCTAGTGGAACTGTTGCGACACGAGTGACTCTATTGTGATGCTGCTAGTGGTTTGACAGTGATATTAAAGTGGCTCTATTACGTCACTCTAGGGGCCCCATTGTGACACTCTCTGGGCTCTCTTGTGACACTAGCGGCTCAATTGGGACAGAACGGTGTTTCTATGATGACAGTAGAGTGGCTCTTTTGTGACACTAGTCGCTCTATTGTGACACTAACGTGGTTTTATGGTGACACCATGGTGGCTCTATTGTGACATAAAGGAGCTGTATTGTGACACCGCATGGGCCCTATTCTGACCCTAGCGGCTCTGTTGTGACACAACAGTGTTTCTCTTTTGACAGTCTAGTGGCTCTATTGTTTCAGTGTCGGCACTGTTGTGACACAAGAGTGGCTGTATTGTAACAGTATAATGGCAGTCTAATTGTTACACTAATGGCTCTATTGTGACACTGGAGTTGCTTGATTGTGACACAATAGTGGCTGTATTGTGACACAATTGTGGATGTACTGTGGCTCTATGATGGCATGCTAGTGGCTCTATGTGGACATAATTTTGCCTGTATTGTGACACCATAGTGGCTCAATCAGCACATATTGTAGCTGTACAGACATTAGAGGGGTTCTATCAGACAGTAATGCACTATTAGCAACAATGGTATTTACTGTGCCAGAGAGTCTATATTGTATCAACTAGTGGCTCACTCTAGACATTAGATGGGCTCTCTATGAGATTACATGATCACTTAGACACCACAGACTAGACTTAATTCATGGCTGCACAGACACTCTAGTTGCTCTCTCTGTGACAATAGAGTGACTCCATTGTGACCCCCTAGTGGCTCTAGCCTGTGAATTAGTGATTCATTAGGACAAGAAGTGGCTCCCACTGTGGCACTAGAATTGTTTCATTGTGACACAAGAATGGCTTTCTTGTGACACTAGAGTGGATGTAGTGTGACACTACAGTGGCAGTATTGTGACACTCTAGTGGTGCTATGGGGACAGTATAGTGGCTCTATTGTGAGCCTAGAGCGGCCCTATTGTGACACAATAATGGCTCTGCAGGGACACTCCAGTGGAACTGTTGTGACACTAGGGACTCTATTGTGATACTCTAGTAGTTCGACAGTGATATTAGAGTGGCTCTACTGCGATACTCTTTGGGCTGCATTGTGACACTCTCTGGGCTCTCTTGTGACACTAGCGGCTCAATTGTGACACAATGTTGTTTCTATGATGACAGTAGAGTGGCTCTATTGTGATACTAATCGCTCTACTGTGACACTAACGTGGTTCTATTGGGACACCATGGTGGCTCTATTGTGACATAAAGGAGCTCTATTTTGACACCCTTGGTGCACTATTATGACCCACGTGGCTCTGTTTTTGTACAACAGTGTTTCTCTTTTGACAGTCTAGTGGCTCTATTGTTTCATTGGCGGCACTATTGTGACACATTGGTGGCTGTATTGTGGCAGTATAATGGTGTCGTCGTTTCAGTTCGCTTATTCAGGTTTGTGGCTAAATGCTAGCACACCTACTTAAATTTACTTTCTTGCTTGTTGTGAGATAAGGATTAGGAGTAGGCAAAGCAGGCTCAAACTTTATAAAGTACAAGAAGTTTTATTAATATATCTAAGACAAAGGGAAAAAGAAAAAAAAACTCAAGAATAACCAGAACAAACTCCCCAGCCTACCCCTCCTTCCCCACCTCTCCATTTCACTCTCCCTGACAACATACAAGAGACAACACTTCGACCTCCAGTCAGTTTACCACCTCAGAAACAGCTCTTGTTCCAGTTCATTTACAGAGAGAAGTTTCTTTTGCTTACACCATGGATCTTCTGTAAGAAAAATACAGTTTTTATGGGTCTTCTGCCTCACCATTAACCGCTGCCCGGAGCAAAGTCCAGCTTAATGGTGGATCCCTCCCACACCAGTAGCCTTCCCACAGCCACTATGGTGGGTTATGAACAGTCCACAGGGTACCTGTTTTAAGGATGCGCAGCTCAATTGCAGCAACAAAGAAAATCCCTTCTTCTGTGCTTAGCGACACAGGTTCTCCTGACAGCTCAGGTTCTCTAGCATTCTCCCCAGGACCAGGGCTCTGGGCCACAGCCTCTCCTCTCTCTTGGTTCTAGTTTCTCATCAGGCTGTACTTTTCCAACACTTACTTGTCTGTACTTAGGTATTTCAGTTCATTGGCTGCAATAAGAACCTCACATCCCCCTTTTGACTATATCTTCATATATTACAGAGAATTTATTAGCTCAGTCCACAACCATGGTTCTCCAAAAGAGTTTTCAGCTTCACACTTGAAGCAACTTCCCATGCACCTCTTTGTAAGTATCAGTTCTGCTTTCCTCACTGACTGTAAAGTCTCTGTGCTGCACTATGTAGATGTCTTCACTCGTTCCTCTCTCTGCGAGGAAGGATGGGTGTCTGTGAGTTTAGTCCAGGCATGGAGAGAGTTAATCTTTGTCTCTCTCTCTCCGGCAGTGGGAGGATCACGTGCTCTTTGCCGGGCTGCTTGAACAGGTCCGAGCTGGATGCCAGACGCTCTCAAGAGTCTCTGCCTGGCTCTGCCAAGCCGGCTCGGCCTGGTAGGGCCATCTGGGCCCGGGGTGACAGGGCAGGGCCTGGCCTGAGCTGGATGGAGTCCGGCCTGGTCCTTGCCTGGCCCGGCTCTCCCTCTTGTGTAGCTGACACACCGGCTGAGCTGGATCTGCTGAAAATTCCAATCGTTTCCTCCCCCATGCCTGCCCGGCTGCAGCGGCACGGCTGCCGTAAAACCTCCCGTCCCCCCCCCCCATCCCTCCTTTGGAAGAAGGTTGGGGGTGGCGGAAGCGCTTGGGCCTTACCAGCGAGAGAAGCAGGAGATGCCCCTCTCTACACAGCAGCAGCAGGTTCAAAGAGGAAGAGCGTCAGAGAGTCTCTGCTTATATATGGTTTTTTCCTTGAAGGCGGACCAACTTTTTAATTGGTGTACTTCCCTATCAATTCTTAAAACTACCTGATTATTGGCTCTCTCTCTTGCAGGAAGGAAGCTGTATTCCTTCCTGCATTCCTGCAGCACAGATCACTTCCTAGATTTTGACCCCTCTGGGTTAACCCAGGACAAATGGCTATCTAATTGTTGCACTAGGGGCTCTTTTGTGCTACTGGAGTTGCTTTCTTGTGACACAATAGTGGCTGTATTGTGACACAATATTGGCTCTATCGTGCCACCATTGTAGCTGAATTGTGACATTAGAGTGGCTCTATTGTTACACTAGCGGCACTATTGTGGCACAGTGGTGGCTACATTGTGGAGCTTCAGTACCTCTATTGTGACACTAGTGGCTCACGTGTGACATTAGAGTGGCTCTCTTGTGAGAATGCAGTGGCTCCCTTGTGACACTATAGCTGCTGTATTGCGACACGCTAGTTGCTCTCTTGTGACTATAGAGTGACTCCATTGTGACCCTCTAGTGGCTCTATTGTGACACAATTGTGGCTCTCTACTGTGGCACTATAGATGTTTCATTGTGATACAATAATGACTTTCTCGTGACACGAGAGTGGATGTACTGTGACACTATAGAGGAGCTATTGTGACAGTATAGTGGCTCAATTGTGAGCCTAGAGTGGCCCTATTGGGGCACAATAATGGCTCTGCTGGGACACTCGGGTGGAACTGTTGTGTCACTAGTGATTCCATTATGATACTCTAGTAGTTCGACAGTGATATTAGAGTGGCTCTACTGCGACACTCTCGGGGCTCCATTGTGACACTCTCTGGGCTCTCTTGTGACACTAGCGGCTCAATTGGGACACAACGGTGTTTCTATGATGACAGTAGAGTGGCTCTATTGTGACACTAGTCGCTCTATTGTGACACTAACGTGACTCTATGGTGACACCATGGTGCCTCTATTGTGACATAAAGGAGCTGTATTGTGACACCGCATGGGCCCTATTATGACCCAAGTGGCTCTGTTGAGACACAACACTGTTTCTGTTTTGACAGTCTAGTGGCTCTATTGTTTCAGTGGCGGCACTGTTGTGACACATTGGTGGCTGTATTGTAGCAGTATAACAGCAGTCTAATTTTTGTACCAGTCACTCTATTGTGACAGAATAGTGGCTCTATTGTGACACCATGCTGGCTGTATTGTGACATAATAGTGGCTCACTTGTGACACTAGCGGCTCTATTGTAAAATTAGCGTGGCTCACTTGTGATAGTACAGTGTCTATTGTGACCCTATAGCTGCTGTATTGTGACACAAGGGTTGCTCTATTGTTACACTATAGTTGCTCTCTTGTGACACTAGAATCACTCCATTGTGACCCCATAGTGGCTCTATTGTGAGCCTAGAGTGGCTCTATTGTGACACAATAATGCCTCTGCTGGGACACTCTAGTGGAACTGTTGCGACACGAGTGACTCTATTGTGATGCTATAGTGTATATTG
>JAVTVJ010011981.1:0-20842 GCA_034509425.1 Eopsaltria australis | reverse complement strand
CACAACAGTGCCGCCACTGAAACAATAGAGCCACTAGACTGTCAAAAGAGAAACACTGTTGTGTCTCAACAGAGCCGCTAGCGTCATAATAGGGCCCATGCGGTGTCACAATACAGCTCCATTATGTCACAATAGAGCCACCATGGTGTCACCATAGAGCCATGTTAGTGTCACAATAGAGCGACTAGTGTCACAATAGAGCCACTCTACTGTCAGAAACACCGTTGTGTCACAATTGAGCCACTAGTGTCTCAAGAGAGCCCAGAGAGTGTCACAATGGGGCCCTTAGAGCGATGTAATAGGGCCAGTTTAATATAACTGTCAAAGCACTATAGCATCACAATAGAGTCACTCGTGTCGCAACAGTTCCACTAGAGTGTCCCAGCAGAGCCATCACTGTGTCACAATAGAGCCACTCTAGGCTCACAATAGAGCAACTATGCGGTCACAATGGAGTGATTCTAGTGTCACAAGAGAGCAACTATAGTGTAACAATAGAGCAACTATTGTGTCACAATACAGCAGCTATAGGGTCACAATAGACACTGTAATATCACAAATGAGCCACGGTAATTTTACAATAGAGCCGCTAGTGTCACAAGTGAGCCACCATTATGTCACAATACAGCCAGCATGGTGTCACAATAGAGCCACTATTCTGTCACAATAGAGTCACTGGTACAAGAATTAGACTGCTGTTATACTTCCACAATACAGCCACCAAAGTGTCACAACAGTGCCGCCACTCAAACAATAGAGTCACTAGACTGTCAAAAGAGAAACAGTGTTGTGTCACAACAGAGCCACTCGGGTCATAATAGGGCCCATGCGGTGTCACAATACCGCTCCTTTATGTCACAATAGAGCCACCATGGTGTCACCATAGAGTCACGTTAGTGTCACAGTAGAGCGACTAGTGTCACAATAGAGCCACTATACTGTCATCATAGAAACACCGTTGTGTCCCAATTGAGCCGCTAGTGTCACAAGAGAGCCCAGAGGGTGTCACAATGGAGCCCAGAGAGTGTCCCAATAGAGCCACTCTAATATCACTGTCGAACCACTAGAGTATCATAATGGAATCACTAGTGACACAACAGTTTCACCCGAGTGTCCCAGCAGAGCCCTTATTGTGCCCGAATAGGGCCACTCTAGGCTCACAATAGAGCCACTATGGGGTCACAATGGAGTCACTCTACTGTCACAAGAGAGCAACTATAGTGTAACAATAGAGCAACTCTTGTGTCACAATACAGCAGCTATAGGGTCACAATAGACACTGTAATATCACAAATGAGCCACGGTAATTTTACAATAGAGCCGCTAGTGTCACAAGTGAGCCACTATTATGTCATAATACACCCAGCATTGTGTCACAATACAGCCACTATTCTGCCACAATAGAGTCACTGGTACAAGAATTAGACTGCTGTTATACTTCCACAATACAGCCACCAAAGTGTCACAATAGTGCCGCCAAGGAAACAATAGAGTCACTAGACTGTCAAAAGAGAAACAGTGTTGTGTCACAACAGAGCCACTTGGGTCATAATAGTGCATCAAGGGTGTCACAATACCGCTCCTTTATGTCACAATAGAGCCACCATGGTGTCACAATAGAACCACGTTAGTGTCACAGTAGAGCGACTAGTGTCTCAATAGAGCCACTCTACTCTCATCATAGAAACACCATTGTGTCCCAATTGAGCCGCTAGTGTCACAAGAGAGCCCAGAGAGTGTCACAATGGAGCTTAGAGAGTGTCGCAGTAGAGCCACTCTAATATCACTCTAGAACACTAGAGTATCACAATAGAGTCCCTAGTGTCACAACAGTTCCACTGGAGTGTCCCTGCAGAGCCATTATTGTGTCACAATAGGGCCACTCTAGGCTCACAATAGAGCCACTATACTGTCCCCAAAGCACCACTAGAGTGTCACAATACTGGCACTGTAGTGTCACACTACATCCACTCTAGTGTCACAAGAAAGCCATTCTTGTGTCACAATGAAACAATTATAGTGCCCCAGTAGAGCCACTATTGTGTCCTAATAGATCCACTATTGTGTCACAATAGAGCCACTAGAGGGTCACAATGGAGTCACTCTATTGTCACAAGAGAGCAACTAGAGTGTCACAATACAGCAGCGATGGTGTTACAATCGAGATGCTGTAGTGTCACAAGTGAGTCACTGTAATCTCGCAAGAGAGCCACTCTAATGTCACAAGTGAGCCACTAGTGTCACAATAGAGCTACTCTAGCTTTACAATGTAGCCACCATTGTGCCACAATAGTGCCGCTACTGTCACACTAGAGCCCTCTAATGTCACAATACAGCTACAATGGTGTCACGATTGAGCTACTATGGTGTCACAATACAGGCAAAATCATGTCCACATAGAGCCACTAGCATGCCATCATAGAGCCACAGTACATCCACAATCGTGTCACAATACAGCCACTAGTGTGTCACAATCAAGCAACTCCAGTGTCACAATAGAGCCATTAGTGTAACAATTAGACTGCCATTATACTGCCACAATGCAGCCACTATTGTGTCACAACAGTGCCGCCACTGAAACAATAGAGCCACTAGACTGTCAAAAGAGAAACACTGTTGTCTCTCAACAGAGCCGCTAGCATCATAATAGAGCCCATGCGGTGACACAATACAGCTCCTTTATGTCACAATAGAGCCACCATGGCGTCACCATAGAGCCACGTTAGTGTCACAATAGAGCGACTAGTGCCACAATAGAGCCACTAGTGTCACAATAGAGCCACTCTACTGTCAGAAACACCGTTGTGTCACAATTGAGCAACTAGTGTCACAAGAGCGCCCAGACAGTGTCACGATGTGGCTCTTAGAGCGACATAATAGGGCCACTTTAATATCACTGTCAAAGCACTATAGCATCACAATAGAGTCACTCGTGTCGCAACAGTTCCACTAGAGTGTCCCAGCAGAGCCATTATTGTGTCACAATAGAGCCACTCTAGGCTCACAATAGAGCCACTATGGGGTCACAATGGAGTCACGTCTACTGTACAAGGAGGCAGACTATTCAGCTTGAACAAGTAGAGCAACTCTTTGTGTCACAATAAACAGCAGTCTATGGGTCACAATATTAACTGTAATTCACAATATGAGCCAGGTAATTTTACAATAGAGGCCGGCTAGTGTCAACAAGTGAGCCACTATTATGTCACAATACAGCCAGCATGGTGTCACAATAGAGCCACTATTCTGTCACAATAGAGTCACTGGTACAAGAATTAGACTGCTGTTATACTGCCACAATACAGCCACCAAAGTGTCACAATAGTGCCGCCACTACAACAATAGAGTCACTAGAGTGTCAAAAGAGAAACAGTGTTGTGTCACAACAGAGCCACTTGGGTCATAATAGTGCATCAGGGGTGTCACAACAGAGCTCCTTTATGTCACAATAGAGCCACCATGGTGTCACAATAGAACCACGTTAGTGTCACAGTAGAGCGACTAGTGTCTCAATAGAGCCACTCTACTCTCATCATAGAAACACCGTTGTGTCCCAATTGAGCCGCTAGTGTCACAAGAGAGCCCAGAGAGTGTCACAATGGAGCTTAGAGAGTGTCGCAGTAGAGCCACTCTAATATCACTCTAGAACACTAGAGTACACAATAGAGTCCCTAGTGTCACAAACAGTTCCCACCTGAGTGTGTTGCAGCAGAGCCATTATTGTGTCACAATAGGGCCACTCTGGTTCACAATAGAGCCACTATAACTGTCCCAAAGCACCACGTAGAGTGTCACAATACTGACTGTAGTGTCACACTAATCCACTCGAGTGTCACAAGAAAGCCATTCTTTGTCACATGAAACAATTCATTAGTGCCACAGTAGAGCCACTGTTGTGTCCTAATAGATCCACTATTGTGTCACAATAGAGCCACTAGAGGGTCACAATGGAGTCACTCTATTGTCACAAGAGAGCAACTAGAGTGTCACAATACAGCAGCTATAGTGTCACAATAGAGATGCTGTAGTGTCACAAGTGAGCCACTGTAATCTCGCAAGAGATCCTCTCTAATGTCACAAGAGAGCCACTAGTGTCACAATAGAGCTACTCTAGCTTTACAATGTAGCCACCATTGTGCCACAATAGTGCCGCTACTGTCACAATAGAGCCCTCTAATGTCACAATACAGCTACAATGGTGTCACGATTGAGCTACTATGGTGTCACAATACAGGCAAAATCATGTCCAAATAGAGCCACTAGCATGCCATCATAGAGCCACAGTACATCCACAATCGTGTCACAATACAGCCACTAGTGTGTCACAATCAAGCAACTCCAGTGTCACAATAGAGCCATTAGTGTAACAATTAGACTGCCATTATACTGCCACAATGCAGCCACTATTGTGTCACAACAGTGCCGCCACTGAAACAATAGAGCCACTAGACTGTCAAAAGAGAAACACTGTTGTCTCTCAACAGAGCCGCTAGCATCATAATAGAGCCCATGCGGTGACACAATACAGCTCCTTTATGTCACAATAGAGCCACCATGGCGTCACCATAGAGCCACGTTAGTGTCACAATAGAGCGACTAGTGCCACAATAGAGCCACTAGTGTCACAATAGAGCCACTCTACTGTCAGAAACACCGTTGTGTCACAATTGAGCAACTAGTGTCACAAGAGCGCCCAGACAGTGTCACGATGTGGCTCTTAGAGCGACATAATAGGGCCACTTTAATATCACTGTCAAAGCACTATAGCATCACAATAGAGTCACTCGTGTCGCAACAGTTCCACTAGAGTGTCCCAGCAGAGCCATTATTGTGTCACAATAGAGCCACTCTAGGCTCACAATAGAGCCACTATGGGGTCACAATGGAGTCACTCTACTGTCACAAGAGAGCAACTATAATGTAACAATAGAGCAACTCTTGTGTCACAATACAGCAGCTATAGGGTCACAATAGACACTGTAATATCACAAGTCAGCCACAGTAATTTTACAATAGAGCCGCTAGTGTCACAAGTGAGCCACTATTATGTCACAATACAGCCAGCATGGTGTCACAATACAGCCACTATTCTGTCCCAATAGAGTCACTGGTACAAAAATTAGACTGCTGTTATACTGCTACAATACAGCCACCAATGTGTCACAACAGTGCCGCCACTGAAACAATAGAGCCACTAGACTGTCAAAAGAGAAACAGTGTTGTGTCATAACAGAGCCACTCGGGTCATAATTGGGCCCATGCGGTGTCACAATACAGCTCCTTTATGTCACAATAGAGGCACCATGGTGTCACCATAGAGTCACATTAGTGTCACAATAGAGGGACTAGTGTCACAATAGAGCCACTATACTGTCATCATAGAAACACCGTTGTGTCCCAATTGTGCCGCTAGTGTCACAAGAGAGCCCAGAGAGTGTCACAATGGAGCCCAGAGAATGTCCCAATAGAGCCACTCTAATATCACTGTCGAACTACTAGAGTATCATAATGGAATCACTAGTGACACAACAGTTTCACCCGAGTGTCCCCGCAGAGCCCTTATTGTGCCCCAATAGGGCCACTCTAGGCTCACAATAGAGCCACTATGGGGTCACAATGGAGTCACTCTACTGTCACAAGAGAGCAACTATAGTGTAACAATAGAGCAACTATTGTGTCACAATACAGCAGCTATAGGGTCACAATAGACACTTTAATATCACAAGTCAGCCACGGTAATTTTACAATAGAGCCGCTAGTGTCACAAGTGAGCCACTATTATGTCACAATACAGCCAGCATGGTGTCACAATACAGCCACTATTCTGCCACAATAGAGTCACTGGTACAAAAATTAGACTGCTGTTATACTTCCACAATACAGCCACCAAAGTGTCACAATAGTGCCGCCAAGGAAACAATAGAGTCACTAGACTGTCAAAAGAGAAACAGTGTTGTGTCACAACAGAGCCACTTGGGTCATAATAGTGCATCAAGGGTGTCACAATACCGCTCCTTTATGTCACAATAGAGCCACCATGGTGTCACAATAGAACCACGTTAGTGTCACAGTAGAGCGACTAGTGTCTCAATAGAGCCACTCTACTCTCATCATAGAAACACCATTGTGTCCCAATTGAGCCGCTAGTGTCACAAGAGAGCCCAGAGAGTGTCACAATGGAGCCCAGAGAGTGTCGCAGTAGAGCCACTCTAATATCACTCTAGAACACTAGAGTATCACAATAGAGTCCCTAGTGTCACAACAGTTCCACTGGAGTGTCCCTGCAGAGCCATTATTGTGTCACAATAGGGCCGCTCTAGGCTCACAATAGAGCCACTATACTGTCCCCATAGCACCACTAGAGTGTCACAATACTGCCACTGTAGTGTCACACTACATCCACTCTAGTGTCACAAGAAAGCCATTCTTGTGTCACAATGAAACAATTCTAGTGCCCCAGTAGAGCCACTATTGTGTCCTAATAGATCCACTATTGTGTCACAATAGAGCCACTAGAGGGTCACAATGGAGTCACTCTATAGTCACAAGAGAGCAACTAGAGTGTCACAATACAGCAGCTATAGTGTCACAATCGAGATGCTGTAGTGTCACAAGTGAGTCACTGTAATCTCGCAAGAGAGCCACTCTAATGTCACAAGTGAGCCACTAGTGTCACAATAGAGCTACTCTAGCTTTACAATGTAGCCACCATTGTGCCACAATAGTGCCGCTACTGTCACAATAGAGCCCTCTAATGTCACAATACAGCTACAATGGTGGCACGATTGAGCTACTATGGTGTCACAATACAGGCAAAATCATGTCCACATAGGGCCACTAGCATGCCATCATAGAGCCACAGTACATCCACAATCGTGTCACAATACAGCCACTATTGTGTCACAATCAAGCAACTCCAGTGTCACAATAGAGCCATTAGTGTAACAATTAGACTGCCATTATACTGCCACAATACAGCCACTATTGTGTCACAACAGTGCCGCCACTGAAACAATAGAGCCACTAGACTGTCAAAAGAGAAACACTGTTGTGTCTCAACAGAGCCGCTAGCGTCATAATAGGGCCCATGCAGTGTCACAATACCGCTCCTTTATGTCACAATAGAGCCACCATGGTGTCACCATAGAGCCATGTTAGTGTCACAATAGAGCGACCAGTGTGACAATAGAGCCACTCTACTGTCAGAAACATCGTTGTGTCCCAATTGAGCCGCTAGTGTCACAAGAGAGCCCAGACAGTGTCACAATGGGGCCCGTAGAGTGATGTAAGAGAGCCACTTTAATATCACTGTCAAACCACTATAGCATCACAATAGAGTCACTCGTGTCGCAGCAGTTCCACTAGAGTGTCCCAGCAGAGGCATTATTGTGTCACAATAGAGCCACTCTAGGCTCACAATAGAGCCACTATGGGGTCACAATGGAGTCACTCTACTGTCACAAGAGAGCAACTATAGTGTAACAATAGAGCAACTCTTGTGTCACAATACAGCAGCTATAGGGTCACAATAGACACTGTAATATCACAAGTCAGCCACGGTAATTTTACAATAGAGCCGCTAGTGTCACAAGTGAGCCACTATTATGTCACAATACAGCCAGCATGGTGTCACAATACAGCCACTATTCTGCCACAATAGAGTCACTGGTACAAGAATTAGACTGCTGTTATACTTCCACAATACAGCCACCAAAGTGTCACAACAGTGCCGCCACTCAAACAATAGAGTCACTAGACTGTCAAAAGAGAAACACTGTTGTGTCACAACAGAGCCACTCGGGTCATAATAGGGCCCATGCGGTGTCACAATACAGCTCCTTTATGTCACAATAGAGGCACCATGGTGTCACCATAGAGCCATGTTAGTGTCACAATAGAGCGACTAGTGTCACAATAGAGCCACTCTACTGTCAGAAACACTGTTGTGTCCCAATTAAGCAACTAGTGTCACAAGAGAGCCCAGAGAGTGTCACAATGGGGCTCTTAGAGCGACATAATAGGGCCACTTTAATATCACTGTCAAACCACTATAGCATCACAATAGAGTCACTAGTGTCACAACAGTTCCACCCGAGTGTCCCAGCAGAGCCATTATTGTGTCACAATAGAGCCACTATGGGGTCACAATGGAGTCACTCTACTGTCACAAGAGAGCAACTATAGTGTAACAATAGAGCAACTATTGTGTCACAATACAGCAGCTATAGGGTCACAATAGACACTTTAATATCAAAAGTCAGCCACGGTAATTTTACAATAGAGCCGCTAGTGTCACAAGTGAGCCACTATTATGTCACAATACAGCCAGCATGGTGTCACAATACAGCCACTATTCTGCCACAATAGAGTCACTGGTACAAGAATTAGACTGCTGTTATACTTCCACAATACAGCCACCAAAGTGTCACAATAGTGCCGCCACTGAAACAATAGAGCCACTAGACTGTCAAAAGAGAAACAGTGTTGTGTCTGAACAGAGCCACTTGGGTCATAATAGGGCCCCTGCGGTGTCACAATACCGCTCCTTTATGTCACAATAGAGGCACCATGGTGTCACCATAGAGCCACGTTAGTGTCACAGTAGAGCGACTAGTCTCTCAATAGAGCCACTCTACTCTCATCATAGAAACACCGTTGTGTCCCAATTGAGCCGCTAGTGTCACAAGAGAGCCCAGAGAGTGTCACAATGGAGCCCAGAGAGTGTCGCAGTAGAGCCACTCTAATATCACTGTCGAACTACTAGAGTATCATAATGGAATCACTAGTGTCACAACAGTTCCACCCGAGTGTCCCAGCAGAGCCATTATTGTGCCCCAATAGGGCCGCTCTAGGCTCACAATTGATCCACTATACTGTCACAATAGCTCCTCTATAGTGTCACAGTACATCCACTCTAGTGTCACGAGAAAGTCATTATTGTATCACAATGAAACATCTATAGTGCCACAGTAGAGAGTCACTATTGTGTCACAATAGAGCCACTAGAGGGTCACAATGGAGTCACTCTATAGTCACAAGAGAGCAACTAGCGTGTCGCAATACAGCAGCTATAGTGTCACAAGGGAGCCACTGCATTCTCACAAGAGAGCCACTCTAATGTCACAAGTGAGCCACTAGTGTCACAATAGAGGTACTGAAGCTACACAATGTAGCCACCACTGTGCCACAATAGTGCCGCTAGTGTAACAATAGAGCCACACTAATGTCACAATTCAGCTACAATGGTGTCAAAATAGAGCCAATATTGTGTCACAATACAGCCACTATTGTGTCACAAGAAAGCAACTCTAGTAGCACAAAAGAGCCCCTCGTGCAACAATTAGATAGCCATTTGTCCTGGGTTAACCCAGAGGGGTCAAAATCTAGGAAGTGATCTGTGCTGCAGGAATGCAGGAAGGAATACAACTTCCTTCCTGCGAGAGAGAGAGCCAATAATCAGGTAGTTTTAAGGATTGATAGGTAGGTAAACCAATTAAAAAGTTGATCCGCCTTCGAGGAAAAAACAATATATATACAGAGACTCTCTGACGCTCTTCCTCTTTGGACTTGCTGCTGCTGTGTAGAGAGGGGCATCTCCTGCTTCTCTCGCTGGTAAGGCCCAAGCGCTTCCCCGCCACCCCCAACCTTCTTCCAAAGGAGGGATGGGGGGGGGGGACGGGAGGTTTTACACAGGACGACCGTGCAGTGCCACCACGCCAGAGAGAGATAGAGAGGGAGGAAATATTGAACAATCTTAGAGAAATCCAGCTCAGCCGGTGTGTCAGCTACACAAGAGGGAGAGCCGGGCCAGGCAAGGACCAGGCCGGACTCCATCCAGCTCGGGCCAGGCCCTGCCCGGTCACCCCGGGCCCAGATGGCCCTACCAGGCCGAGCCGGCTTGGCAGAGCCAGGCAGAGACTCTTGAGAGCGTCTGGCATCCAGCTCGGACCTGTTCAAGCAGCCCGGCAAAGAGCACGTGATCCTCCCACTGCCGGAGAGAGAGAGAGACAAAGATTAACTCTCTCCATGCCTGGACTAAACTCACAGACACCCATCCTTCCTCGCAGAGAGAGGAACGAGTGAAGACATCTACAGAGTGCAGCACAGAGACTTTACAGTCAGTGAGGAAAGCAGAACTGATACTTACAAAGAGGTGCATGGGAAGTTGCTTCAAGTGTGAAGCTGAAAACTCTTTTGGAGAACCATGGTTGTGGACTGAGCTAATAAATTCTCTGTAATATATGAAGATATAGTCCAAAGGGGGATGTGAGGTTCTTATTGCAGCCAATGAACTGAAATATCTAAGTACAGACAAGTAAGTGTTGGAAAAGTACAGCCTGATGAGAAACTAGAACCAAGAGAGAGGAGAGGCTGTGGCCCAGAGCCCTGGTCCTGGGGAGAATGCTAGAGAACCTGAGCTGTCAGGAGAACCTGTGTCGCTAAGCACAGAAGAAGGGATTTTCTTTGTTGCTGCAATTGAACTGCGCATCCTTAAAACAGGTACCCTGTGGACTGTTCATAACCCACCATAGTGGCTGTGGGACGGCTACTGGTGTGGGAGGGATCCACCATTAAGCTGGACTTTGCTCCGGGCAGCGGTTAATGGTGAGGCAGAAGACCCATAAAAACTGTATTTTTCTTACAGAAGATCCATGTTGTAAGCAAAAGAAACTTCTCTCCGTAAATGAACTGGAACAAGAGCTGTTTCTGAGGTGGTAAACTGACTGGAGGTCGAAGTGTTGTCTCTTGTATGTTGTCAGGGAGAGTGAAATGGAGAGGTGGGGAAGGAGGGGTAGTCTGGGGAGTTTGTTCTGGTTATTCTTGAGGTTTTTTTTCTTTTTCCCTTTGTCTTAGATATATTAATAAAACTTCTTGTACTTTATAAAGTTTGAGCCTGCTTTGCCTACTCCTAATCCTTATCTCACAACAAGCAAGAAAATAAATTTAAGTAGGTGTGCTAGAATTTAGCCACAAACCTGAATAAGCGAACTAAAACGACGACACCATTATACTGCCACAATACAGCCACCAATGTGTCACAATAGTGCCGCCAATGAAACAATAGAGCCACTAGACTGTCAAAAGAGAAACACTGTTGTGTAAAAAAAGAGCCACGTGGGTCATAATAGTGCACCAAGGGTGTCAAAATAGAGCTCCTTTATATCACAATAGAGCCACCATGGTGTCACAATAGAGCCACCATGGTGTCACAATAGAACCACGTTAGTGTCACAGTAGACCGACTAGTGTCACAATAGAGCCACTCTACTGTCATCATAGAAACACCATTGCGACCCAATTGAGCCGCTAGTGTCACAAGAGAGCCCAGAGAGTGTCACAATGGAGCCCAGAGAGTGTCCCAATAGAGCACCTAATATAGCGCTGAACTAGAGTATCAAGAATAGGTGCTATGTGTCAAAGTTCACTGGAGTTGTCCTGCAGAGCATTATTGTGTCAGAAGGGCGCTCTAGGCTCAATAGAGCCTATACTGTCCATTGCACCACTGAGTGTAAATAATGCACATTGTAGTGTACACTAATCCACTCTAGTGTCAGCAAGAGAAAGCCATTCTTGTGTCACAATGAAACATTCTAGTGCAAGGTAGAGCCACTATTGTGTCTAAATAGATCACTATTGTGTCACATAGAGCCACTAGAGGGTCACAATGGAGTCACTATATTGTCACAAGAGAGCAACTAGAGTGTCACAATACAGCAGCTATAGTGTCCCAATAGAGATGCTGTAGTGTCACAAGTGAGTCACTGTAATCTCGCAAGAGAGCCACTCTAATGTCACAAGTGAGCTACTAGAGTCACAATAGAGCTACTCTAGCTTTACAATGTAGCCACCATTGTGCCACAATAGTGCCGCTACTGTCACAATAGAGCCCTCTAATGTCACAATACAGCTACAATGGTGTCACGATTGAGCTACTATGGTGTCACAATACAGGCAAAATCATGTCCACATAGGGCCACTAGCATGCCATCATAGAGCCACAGTACATCCACTATTGTGTCACAATACAGCCACTATTGTGTCACAATCAAGCAACTCCAGTGTCACAATAGAGCCATTAGTGTAACAATTAGACTGCCATTATACTGCCACAATACAGCCACCAATTTGTCAGAACAGTGACGCCACTGAAACAATAGAGCCACTAGACTGTCAAAAGAGAAACAGTGTTGTGTCACAACTGAGCCGCTAGGGTCATAATAGAGCCCATGCGGTGTCACAATATAGCTCCTTTATGTCACAATAGAGCCACCATGGTGTCACCATAGAGCCACGTTAGTGTCACAATAGAGTGACTAGTGTCACAATAGAGCCACTCTACTGTCAGAAACACTGTTGTGTCACAATTGAGCCGCTAGTGTCACAAGAGAGCCCAGAGAGTGTCACAATGGGGCCCCTGGAGTAACGTAAAAGTGCCACTTTAATATCGCTGTCAAACCACTATAGCATCACAATAGAGTCACTCGTGTCGCAACAGTTCCACTAGAGTGTCCCAGCAGAGCCATTATTGTGTCACAATAGAGCCACTCTAGGCTCACAATAGAGCCACTATGGGGTCACAATGGAGTCACTCTACTGTCACAAGAGAGCAACTAATAGTTAAATAGAGACTTAGAGTGTCCAATACAGCAGCTATAGTGTCAAGGGAGCCATGTATTCTCACAGAGAGCCCTCTAATGTCACAAGTTGAGCGCACTAGAGTCAAAAGAGAACGCTAGTTTACAACTTAGCCACTGTGCACAATGTGGCCGCTAGTGTACTGAGCCTTAATTCAGATTCAGCTAATGGTGTAAATGAGTCATATTGTGTCACATCAGCATATTGTGTCACAAGCAGCAACTCTGTGGGCAAAGAGCATAGTGGGAACATTAGATAGCATTATCTGCACAATAAGCCTATTGTGGCCACAATAGTGCGCAACTGAAATAGAGCACTAGACTGTCAAAAGAGAAACACTGTTGTGTCACAACAGAGCCACTTGGGTCATAATAGTTCATCAAGGGTGTCACAATAGAGCACCTTTATGTCACAAAAGAGCCACCATGGTGTCACTATCGAACCATGTTAGTGTCACAGTAGAGCGACTAGTGTCACAATAGAGCCACTCTACTGTCATCATAGAAACACCATTGTCTCGCAATTGAGCCGCTAATGTCACAAGAGAGCCCAGAGAGTGTCACAATGGAGCCCAGAGAGTGTCCCGATAGAGCCACTCTCATATCACTGTCGAACTACTAGAGTATCATAATGGAATCACTAGTGTCACAACAGTTCCACTGGAGTGTCCCAGCAGAGCCATTATTGTGTCACAATAGGGCCGCTCTAGGCTCACAATTGAGCCACTATACTGTCCCCATCGCACCACTAGAGTGTCACAATACTGCCACTGTAGTGTCACACTACATCCACTCTAGTGTCACAAGAAAGCCATTCTTGTGTCACAATGAAACAATTCTAGTGCCACAGTAGAGCCACTATTGTGTCCTAATAGATCCACTATTGTGTAAAAATACAGCCACTAGAGGGTCACAATGGAGTCACTCTATTGTCACAAGAGAGCAACTAGAGTGTCACAATACAGCAGCTATAGTGTCACAATCGAGATGCTGTAGTGTCACAAGTGAGCCACTGTAATCTCGCAAGAGAGCCACTCTAATGTCACAAGAGAGACACTAGTGGCACAATAGAGCTACTCTAGCTTTACAATGTAACCACCATTGTGCCACAATAGTGCCGCTACTGTCACTATAGAGCCACTCTAATGTCACAATACAGCTACAATGGTGTCACAATAGAGCCACTATGGTGTCACAATACAGGCAAAATCATGTCCACATAGAGCCACTAGCATGCCATCATAGAGCCACTCTAGGGTCACAGTACATCCACTATTGTGTCACAATACAGCCACTATTGTGTCACAATCAAGCAACTCCAGTGTCACAATAGAGCCATTAGTGTAACAATTAGACTGCCATTATACTGCCACAATACAGCCACTATTGTGTCACAACAGTGCCGCCACTGAAACAATAGAGCCACTAGACTGTCAAAAGAGAAACACTGTTGTGTCACAACAGAGCCGCTAGCGTCATAATAGGGCCCATGCGGTGTCACAATAGAGCCACCATGGTGTCACCATAGAGCCACGTTAGTGTCACAATAGAGCGACTAGTGTCACAATAGAGCCACTCTACTGTCAGAAACACTGTTGAGTCCCAATTGAGCCGCTAGTGTCACAATTGAGCCCAGAGAGTGTCACAATGGGTCCCCTAGAGTGACGTAAGAGAGCCACTTTAATATCGCTGTCAAACCACTCTAGCATCACAATAGAGTCACTCGTGTCGCAACAGTTCCACCCGAGTGTCCCAGCAGAGCCATTATTGTGTGACAATAGAGCCACTCTAGGCTCACAATTGAGCCGCTATGGGGTCACAATGGAGTGATTCTAGGGTCACAAGAGAGCAACTATAGTGTAACAATAGAGCAACTATTGTGTCACAATACAGCAGCTATAGGGTCACAATAGACGCTGTACTATCACAAGTGAGCCACGCTAATTTTACAATAGAGCCGCTAGTGTCACAAGTGAGCCCCTATTATGTCACAATACAGCCAGTATGGTGTCTCAATAGAGCAACGTTAGTGTCACAATAGAGCTACTAGTGTCACAACAGATCCACTCTACTTTCGTTATAGAAACACAGTTGTGTCACAATAGAGCAACTATTATTTCACAGTACAGCAGCTATAGGGTCACAATACACACTGTACTATCACAAGTGAGCAACGCTAATTTTACCATAGAGCCGCTAGTGTCACAAGTGAGCCACTATTATGTCACAATGCAGCCAGCATGGTGTCACAATAGAGCCACGTTAGTGTCACAATAGAGCTACTAGTGTCACAAAAGAGCCACTCTACTGTCATCATAGAAACACCATTGTGTCACAATTGAGCCGCTAGTGTCACAAGAGAGCCTAGAGAGTGTCACAATGGAGCCCAGAGAGTGTCCCAATAGAGCCACTCTAATATCACTGTCAAACTACTAGAGTATCATAATGGAATCACTAGTGTCACAACAGTTCCACCCGAGTGTCCCTGGAGAGCCATTATTGTGTCACAAAAGGCCACTCTAGGCTCATAATAGAGCCACTATACTGTCACAATAGCTCCTCTATAGTGTCACAGTACATCCACTCTCGTGTCACGAGAAAGTCATTATTGTATCATAATGAAACATCTATAGTGCCTCAGTAGAGAGTCACAATTGTGTCACAATAGAGCCACTAGAGGGTCACAATGGAGTCACTCTATAGTCACAAGAGAGCAACTAGCGTGTCGCAATACAGCAGCTATAGTGTCACAAGGGAGCCACTGTATTCTCACAAGAGAGCCACTCTAATGTCACAAGTGAGGCACTAGTGTCACAATAGAGGTACTGAAGCTGCACAATGTAGCCACCACTGTGCCACAATAGTGCCGCTAGTGTAACAATAGAGCCACTCGAATGTCACAATTCAGCTACAACGGTGTCAAAATAGAGCCAACATTGCGCCACAATACAGCCACTATTGTGTCACAAGAAAGCAACTCTAGTGGCACTAAAGAGCCACTAGTGCAACAATTAGATAGCCATTATACTGCCACAATACAGCCACTATTGTGTCACAATAGTGCCGCCACTGAAACAATAGAGCCACTAGACTGTCAAAAGAGAAACACTGTTGTGTCACATCAGAGCCACTTGGGACATAATCGTGCATCAAGGGTGTCACAATAGAGCACCTTTATGTCACAATAGAGCCACCATGGTGTCACAATAGAGCCACGTTAGTGTCACAGTAGAGCGACTAGTGTCACAATAGAGCCACTCTACTGTCATCATAGAAACACCATTGTGTCCCAATTGAGCCGCTAGTGTCACAAGAGAGCCCAGAGAGTGTCACAATGGAGCCCAGAGAGTGGCACAATGGAGCCCAGAGAGTGTCGCAGTACAGCCACTCTAATATCACTCTAGATCACTCGAATATCGCAATAGAGTCCCTAGTGTCACAACAGTTCCACTGGAGTGTCCCAGCAGAGCCATTCTTGTGTTACAATAGGGCCGCTCTAGGCTCACAATAGAGCCACTATAGGGTCCCCATAGCACCACTAGAGTGTCACAATACTGCCACTGTAGTGTCACACTACATCCACTCTAGTGTCACAAGAAAGCCATTCTTGTGTCACAATGAAACAATTCTAATGCGCTGTCGTCGTTCGCCTTTCCGCTGGTGTTGTGTGGCCTCTGCCCAAAGGCGTGTGCGACAGATGCGCGGGTAGACAGAAGCCGACTGTCGTCCCTGTCGCTGGGCTAGCTAGGTTCCCTGCGCGGTGGAGAGGCGCGGAGGGAGGCAAACTAGAAGGCGCACCCAAGGCTATGAAGGAGGTTCCTCGGACCCAGGCAATGATGACGGTGACACAGAGGTGTTGCATCCAAGAGAGCCGGGATCCGAAGACCCCGAGCTCCTCGTGACATGGGGTTTTATTGTAACTAGACAACCAATCACAAGGGGCTCTAGGGGAGGGACGTAGGAGGAGTTGAGGAGAGGGAACCAACTTGGAGAGAGCAGGGGAGGAGACGGGGAGGAGAGAGCATAACGGACAGGGCAAGGATACAATCAACTTGCAGGGTAGACAGAACTTTCTAGGGCGGGGGAGTGGCAGCTAAAAGACAGACAAGCAGGCCCGACCAATCACCCTCAGAGGGTGTCAACTTCTTCCAGCCCATCCTCTGATGGGTCGAACCATTCTATTGCTGGGACTTGGGGGAGTTCACCCTCCTCCCCCCAAGGCCTGCCAATGGGAAATTCCTCGGGGCCTAGTTGAACAACCGCCACATCTCCCCCGCTCTTATTATTTAAGGAAAGTAGGTTAACAACTGAAGTAACAACGCAACGCTTAAAACACGAAAGAAAACATAACACAACCACCATAACTAACAAAATCATTAGCACTGGCCGAATGATTTGAGTCACCCATCCCGAGAGTCCTAAACGTCCAACCAGATTGTCCAACCAGTCGCTGGCTTCGCGACGAAGCTGATGGACCTGTTCTTGAAGGGCAAGGATGTTCTTGCGGATGTCTCGCGCATGGGAGGATAGGTTAAAACAGCACATCCCTTCAAATTCTTCGCATCCATGTCCATGTATCAGGAGCAAAAAGTCGATGGCAGCTCTATTTTGTAAGGTGGCCTGTCTAGTCGTCTCCTCATCAACGAGGAGACCTGCTAGCGCTTGTGATGTTATGTTGGCTTGTTTCCCTAGCCAACACTCCAGGTGAGAAAGCTCACCTAGGGCCTTGGCCGCCGCCACCCACGGCAGAAAAACAGAGGCTGCGACCCTCTTGGAGAAAGACCATGCAATCACATCACTGTCACAATTTTCATCCAAATCTAGGGTGGATCTTTTTGGCCTTGTCCAATTGTGGTGGTCTTTCCAGGCAACCAATTGTCTGGTACCCGGTGTCAGCAGGGAAAGTTTACCTATGCTGCAGGGCCCTCCCCGGGGATTGCTCGGAATCCCGGCCCACGCCCGATCGCCGCAGATGAGGAAGAGCCCGTCAGGGAGCTTCCTCAGGGATTTGGTGGGTGCTGACCATGTAACGTCGGCATGGCGACACCACGAATTTTTGTTATAAAGGGTCGAATTGGTGGGAGACACGTAGAAGGCTCTAGGAACCACTGGAGGCACTGCCAGGGAGCTAGCTCTATGGCTTGCCCTTGGCACCACTACGGTCTCTCTTGGTCTCCTTGCAATTTTTCTGGGTAAATCTCGGTAAATTTGCCAACTTTTTCTAGGATCCCAGGAAGGGCTAATTAAGCTTCGCCTCTGGCGCCTGGGAGACCTAGGTTCCATAAAAATGGTGCAAAATGCCGGTTGAGCCGACCCCAACAGGTCCAATTCTTGGGGTTCGGCTGTCAGGGATGGAAGGGTCGGCAACCACTGCTCCCAGTCGCGGTTCGGGCGAGTCTGCGAAAGGAAGGTGTTGTTGGCGGGCCATGTTTCGGGGATACTGACTAGACAGGTGGATAAAGGTGTTTTAGCGGATGGGAAATGCATGCAGAAGTCCTCCTGGCCGATCGTTTTTGCCAGGTGGACCCACACATTCTCTTGTGGTTGCTGCACCAGCCAAGGTTCGACTTCACAGGATGCTAAGAAGAACAGGAGAAGTTGTATCACGGAAGCCATCGGACTCATTCTCTTCGGGATGGGTTACTATGGATTTGAAACGAAGAAAAGAGACATCGGTAAATGAGGACTCAAAACAGGTAAGGATAAAATTTCTCAAAACAAAGCTCTCTCCGTCTCTCCCCCTTTTCTTTCTAGGGCAACTGACAAGGTAGGGAAGTACACAAGGTAAGTGAGGTGAAGGGTAAGTGGGTTGAGGGTTGACGGGGGTTGGGATTGTGGGAGGCGGGAATGGGGTATGTCTCGGGCTTTCTCTGAGTTTTATCTCAGAGGTCATTCTGGCCTCTCTTTGCCGGAAGGCTAATCTTGTCTTGGCGTGTCATCCTCTGGAACTTCATCCAGGCTCGGCTCGTCAGGGCATATCAGGGCTTCACATGCAGCTTCAGCTGCGGCCTCTTTCGTCTTCTTTTCCAGGCTTCTTTGTCCTGGATTTGTTGGCCCTGCCCACTGTGGCTGTCTCGTGATTCTGAAACACAGCTCTCGGATTTCCTGTTAGACGTTTTGTAGGGTCTCACCCATCTTGCGGGGACCCATTTTGGCCCATGGTCGGTGGAAACACAGGCGTAACCTCGTCCCCAGGCGATAAGTGGGAGGGGCCCTTCGACTCGATGAGTCTCTGGGTCCCTCACCAGCACCAGCGGGTGTTCTTTTAACTTAGAATTTGCCGAATTGGAGAAATGCCGGTGTACAGGGGGGAGTGGCTCTTCTGCAGAGCAGTTTAAAAAGTTGATCGTAAACAGAGCCTTACAGAGCCGCTCAACGGGCGTTCGCTCTGCTCCTCCCTGCTGCTGGTAGAGAACTCTTTTTAAGGTGTTATGAGCTCTCTCCACTATTGCCTGGCCCGTGGGCGAGTGAGGGATTCCGGTGGTATGTTCAATCCCCCACTCTTGAAAGAATTGCCGCAGATAAGACGAGGTATACGCGGGGCCGTTATCTGTTTTAATCTTTTTCGGAGTGCCCAAAATTGAGAATGCCATTAGCAGGTGCTTTCGCACGTCTGACGCCTTCTCACCCGTGTGGGCTGAGGCATACATGGCGTGCGAGAATGTGTCTATGGACACATGCACATATTTTAATCGTCCGAATTCTGGGACATGAGTTACGTCCATCTGCCAGAGCTCACAGGAAGCCAAACCTCTAGGGTTGACTCCTGGATTCAGTGATGGAACTTGAAAGCTCTGGCAGTTCGGACATGTCGCCACAATGGCCCTGGCCTGCTCCAGAGGGAGGTGGAACATCCTCCGGAGGGCAGGGGCATTTTGATGATAAAATTGGTGGCTTAGCTTGGCCTGCGCGAAGGTGTCCGGGATGTTAGAGGAGCACACTTGCGCTGCCATAGCTAGAGCGTCCGCCCTGCGGTTCCCTTCACTGATGTAACCGGGGAGTCCTTGGTGCGACCGCACATGCATCACATGATATTGATGCTCTCGGTGGGATAATAGATAAACTAATCTCGAGAGCAGGCCAAATAGTTTTTCATTCTGCACCTCCTTTAACAAACTGTGCTCAGCCCGGGCAGTTATACCAGCAACGTATGCCGAATCTGTCACCAAATTGAGGGGTTCCTGGAACCTGTCGAACACTCTGACCACGGCTGCCAGGTCCGCAATCTGTGGGGATCCCTCCACCACATGGACCTCAGACTCCCACTGCTGGGTCCGCGGGTCCTTCCAAGTCATTACTGACTTGTGGGAGGACCCTGAGCCGTCAGTGAAAACGGTCAGGGCGTCTTTTACAGGATGTTTTGATTTCATGAATTTTGGAGCCAGATTGAAATTCATGTTGAATAAGTTATGTTTTAATTTTTTGCCCGTAATTTTGCCTGGGTAACTGTCCAGGGCGAACTGGAGGCTCTCATTATTCTGGACTAATTTGTCAAGGTCCTCGTCTTTCCACGGGACCCTGATGCATGAGAAATCGCACCCCGCAAGGGTACGGAGTCTCATCCTCGCTTTGGTGATGAGCGAGGCCACCAATTCTTGTGGCGTTGTGATGGTTTTGGACGGTGTATGAGGGAGGAACACCCACTCTATGATTAAGAGGGGGTCCTTCAACCTCCCGTCCCACTGAAAAATAAGTGCATGGTAGGTCGGTGTCTGACCTAATATCATCAACTGGAATGGGATGTCAGGTGCCACACGGTGTGCATGCCGGGTGGTGATGGCTCGCTGCACCTTACCTATGGAAGCCTTGGCGTCCGGAGTGAGCTGTTTCGGGGTGTCCAGTCCCTCGCCGCCCTTCAGTAGCTGGAACAAGGGGGCGAGGTCGGCCATCGTCAGCCCCAGCAGCGGACGAACCCAGTTCACCGACCCGCAGAGCTGGTGCAATTCTCGCAGAGTTTTGGGTTCGTCGCAGATGTCAAGTTGCTGGGGCGCGACGGTCCTTTCCCCAATACGGACGCCGAGGTACTTCCACGGACAGACTCTCTGGATCTTGTCAGGGTGCACTACCATCCCGGCGCGCTGGATGACATCCGTTGTGGCTTGTAGTGTCCGGTTAAGTAGTTCCTCTGAGCAGGCACAGATAAGCAGATCGTCCATATAATGATATAAAATGGTCTTCGGGAATGCCTTTCAGATGGGTGACAGTAT